>BOPM01001476.1:10152-23015 GCA_022179025.1 Porites australiensis
GTTATTATGCGGAGCAACGTTTCGCCCGGTTCCAACCAAGTACTCGCAGCACCACGACAGTCCTAAGGGGAGAGGGGCAAGGAGGATATTTGAATGGAGCATTTTCAAGAACAAAGGATATGTTATTTGGGTGATATCTTTAGCAACGTTTCAGCTTGGATACTTTGTACCTTTCGTACACCTGGTAAGAGGATTATGAGTTATGTTTAAGTAACGGGTAGCTAAAACAACGCAATAAAAGAAGAGAAAGGGCTAATTATCCTAGCCGGGGAACGCGGAACTCTATCCGTGCGGGAAAACACTTCAGAAACGTTTCCTCCGCGAAGAAAATGAAATCTGAAGAAGCGCGTCAGGGAGCGGTAAGCTGCGGAAGGATCTCAGTGGCTTGATCCGTTTTCAGATGAGAGTGAAAATTTGTGGGGCGGGACTAAATTATATTTTTGATTTTTAGGTCAGACACGCTGAAGACCTCGGTGTCTCCCCGACAGATGCTTCGTTTCTGATCGGATACTTATCCGTGGCGTCGACAGCGGGCCGTCTATTTTTCGGCAAAATGGCCGATCTTTCATGCGTCAACAGAATCCGTATGTATCAGTTGGGGGTCTTCGTGATCGGAATATGCTCTTTCCTTGTTCCCTTGGCGACAGGTTATGTAGGACTGACGGCTTATGCTGTTACCTTTGGCTTCTTTGAAGCATGCTATGTGCTCTTAATTCCGCTGGTCACAAGTGACATCGTTGGCCCACACAATATGTCCTATGCTCTTGGAAGCGCTTTCACAGTGATGGCTTTCCCGATGTTTTTAGGACCTCCTATTGCAGGTTTGTACACTTTCTCGTATAAGTAAAAAAGGTTTTTGACATCTGTTTCATGCATGGGAACAACTGGAACTTCAAAAAATAGCCACTCGAAGGAGTGCAAGTTCATGTAGCAACGCCTAACTTGAGAAAACAGCCGACATTTGGCGACGCTACCACTGGTTTCCCCGCGAAATGACGTCTGAGAAACGAGCGCAGAAATTCCATACTGATGACGTGTCACTACCCAGATCAGGGTAGTGCTTCTGATTGGTTGAAGCAAATTTCTTACGCGGCACGACCAATCAGAAGCACTACCCAGATCTGGGTTATGCTTCTGTTCTATCGTGCCGCGAGGGAAATCTGCTTCAACCAATCAGAAGCACTGGTTATTTAAATCTGGTTAGTGACACGTCATCACTATGCAATTTCTGCATGGGCAGTCGTTTTACAGACGCCATTTCGCGGGAAACCGGTGGTAGCGTCGGGGAAATGTCAGCTGTTTTCTCACTGACTCGTCCACAGTCTTCTCTCATTATTAGTATTTGGCGTGGAAGACTAGAACAGGTCTAGAACGGGCTCTTTAACGAAGGGGATCGAACCCAGGCGCTTCCCTAGTAAATAATTAATGAGTAGAGACAACTTAGAGACGACTGGGGCGAGTCAGGTTTTCTCAGGCTAAGCTACACTCTGCTAGCAGAACCTTTCTTTAACCTTGAAAATAGTACCAAAACAGGAGACTTTTCTCGACTACTTATTCATTTTAGGTAAATTATCTCGAATGAGTACCCCCTTCTTGAAGCAGTAAAAAACTAACAAAAGCGCCCCGATGGCTAATTAGTATAGGTAGTAGCATGATTTGTAGTGATATTTGGCATAAATACCACGAGTGATATTTTGAAATTGTTATACATAATTTCACGAGCCGTTAGGTGAGTGAAATTTGAGACAATTTTGAAATATCACAAGTGGTATTTATATCAAATATCACGTACAAATCATGCTATTATTTGTTTATACTACTACCAGCAAAAGGTTTGTAATTTTCACATGTAGCTATTTCAAATTAAGCTGAAATACCACTGCTCTAAACCAATCAAATTGCAGAAATTTCTCATGTAGTAGTATAAATTGCAGCATTTTTCTAGCCTGCGCAGCTGGCGGTATCGTATGATTAAAGTTTTTGCGGCGGAGCTGCGATCCAAAAAAAGGAGTGGGGCTCACTCGACTAGTACACGATACCGCCAGCTGCACAGGCTAGCACTTTTGGAATGATTTCTTTCCAGGATGGATGTACGATGTGTTTGGAGATTACGCAGGAGCATTCTACGCTTGTGGTGGTATATCACTAATTGCAGCATTCCTCATGTTTTTTGTCCCTCGAGTATCCACAAAGAGAAAGGAAGACAGCGACCTTAAGCTTAGAAAGCTTTTAAAGAAGAGACAAGATAGCAAAAGTCACTGGGAATTCTTAAGAATTTTGTTTGGCTGTCTGTGGAAAAAAGATCTACCTGAATCAAAGACATTAAGCAACGTGCAATACAGTGTTATTATAACAACAGAAGGGAAAGAAAACGTTTGAAATGGCTAGTGCGAGTTAAAGCAATTTTTTAGTTTTCCATAACTGTATGGCAAATGAACTAGGCCTGGGGGACTGCTCTCAGTAAGGTTGCTAATCAAATTATTGCCTCGCCACTTAGTAAGTCAGGTCCAGAACGTCGTAGGTCTCAAAGAGAAAGACATTTAATAGAGGGCTTTTCTGTTGACGATAACTGCGGTGTTTTGTCATATATCTGAACTGCGACGGTAAAACCCAAGTAACATCACGAATATCGTATGTTTCTCCTAACTATCCCCTCCCTCTAATAAACCTCAAGTCTATTGCGCGGCCAATAATTATAAAAGCCTCCAGTCTCCATCAAGACAACACCCAAATGGGTCATTTGAATAATAAGCTAGGCAGATACGATGATTCAATAAAGAAATAAATATCTCTCTTACGGGGCAGAGTTGGTAGCTACATACGAATAGATTCAGACGGTCTTTTACTCCCTCAAACATTTCTTATTTGTATTCACATTTGTTTGAAATTGCCGCACTTTGTAATCACTGTGTGAATATAAAACTTGAAAATTTATTCAAAGAAACAGCTAGGTCCAAAAAGGGGCCACATACGGGCCAGGGGCCCGTTTCTCGAAAGGTCAGGAAACTTTTCGGACCAGAAGGCAAATTTTAAAATCAAAACCAGTTGAATGGTATCACAGTTCCTAGCTTACAAACCAATCAATTTTACTCCGTTAACTGATAGTAGCCTGCATTGCAGGCGTTTTCTTTGAGCGCGCATTTTGCTCGCGAAAGCGCCATGTTGAAACTCCCGAAGAGAGGAGGGGATGGGGCGAATCAAAGGGAGCGGGGAGGGAGCGGGGAGAGAGAAGAGAAAACAGGCAGCATTTTGGCATGAGGTAAAAGTGGTGTAGGTTTTAGTACTGCGAGCAAATCTTGTCCTGATGACCAGTGTGGAAATCGCTTTGACTTTCTCATTGCGTAATACACGCGAGATTCCCAGCCGCACCAATTCCAAAAGATTGACGGAAACGTAATAAACAATATAGACTTACAGTTAATTGACAGGCATCAATCTACTTCCCTATGCAGCACCAATCAGGAGCTCCGTTTGCCAGCGTACGGAGTTTCCCAAAAGAACAATGATATCGGGCAGGCGTGTTTTTTTTTCTCCCCTCCCCCTCCCCCCTTTCCTTCTTTCGCCCTCGCACCTACCATAAGGGTTACTATTTCTACTCTCCCTAATCTTCCACTGTCATAAAATCAAAGATGACAACTACAACAATATTACGAACACGAACAAGGTTTCGCCCATCCAAAATACGCCTGCACTGCAGGCTAAACTGATAGTTTCATTGTATCATTTTCAGAAATATTGAAACTTTGATCTTGAATGCAAACACGGCCAAACGGTCAAACAGCTTTCCGGGCCCGAAAATCTATCGGGACTTTCGATAAAAGGGCCCCCATATTACCCTGGAAACAAACAAGTAATATTGTGTCCTTCCCATGACGCATTGCCGAGTTGATTCCGGGTGGCGGTTTCGGGGGGAAGTTCGAAGGAGTCCGGACTCCACTACCCTAAATATATTTACCTGACCCAGGATTGCTTTGAAACTAAAATATAGAGAAGCGTCCCATACGACTTTCATCTCGTGGCTTAGAAATGAAACTTGTTTTTCACGCTGCCTTTCAACCTTTGGGCTTATTCAGATTGACAAAATCTATATGACGTTATTTCACCGCTTATTCAAAACTATGTCAAATGCCGCATGCACTGGGCGGTCGTGACATCGAGGGTCTACTATGAAGAACGGGTGGTAACGGCGCGGAAAAGTTAACAAAAATAAGTTAACAAAAAGTTCTGGATCCCGCCCAACTGAGTGGGGAATAAAAACCTGAAGGCCTGTTTACGAAATTAATGGAAAGTGGCGGCAAAAAACAAATGAGCAAAGAAAAAAGATTCAGATCCTTTAGTGGCATACAAATTCAAGATAGTTCCTTTGACGTAATTCGTCTTAAACTTAAGGCTTCATATCGCCTCACCAGCCAATGAAAAAAGTCGTTTTCAGCAGATGTCGGGGTATAGTTCATTTATCCTCAGATAAATCGACGTTGTTTGAACAAGAGCAGATGTTGATTGTGGTGTAAGATCAGGCGATAGAGGTATCAGAATTACTTTGGGTTACGAGCTCTCAAATCAATCTAGCATGTGATATACAGTGGAAGTTCTCATAAGAGGACACCCTCGGGACGCGAAAAAGGTGCCCGTAACTGGAGCTGGCCGCGTACGCGAATGTAAAAATACAAAAACTGGTTTGTGAGGGCGGCCGTTTGTAGAACTGTTTGCTTAGGAAAGTGTCCGTTCGGAAAGCTTCCTCTGTATTTGGTATTTTTTTTTTTACCAATCTGTTAGGCATATGATTTGTTCAGTACAGCTTGTTTTGGCTTTGGTTTCTTTCGAGCGGGTTCAATGTATTTTAGTTTTACTTTTCCCTTCTTGTTATCTTGTGAGACAGTTGACAATCTTTTAATATATTTCAATTCATGTCATTTCCACAATTAAGTTTATTACGAACTCACAATGGCTTGCTCTCCTGTTGGCTTATTTAGGTTAATGGATAGAAAATTGAGTCCGGTCGGCACAAAGGTTAGGGGCTGATTCCCGGTCAAGCTGAAATTTTTTTCAGGTTCTTTTTCAGCCGCTTCGGTTGTTCATTCTACTGTACTGCGAAGATCAAGTTCACTTTCACACAGTTGACTTTTCGTTCCGTACCGATGAACCGGATTTATTTCTTTCCGGTCTCCTTTTTGATTATCTCGAGGTTTATGGTTTGTTGATGTGATTTTTGTGAGCCTGGGTAAAAAAATCACAAAAATGAAAAAATTCAAGGATCTACCAACAATTTGTTAAGTTAAATTTGACATTTGTTCAATTCACATATTTGTTTCCTTTTTTTTGTTGTTGTTCAGTTCAAATTTGACGATTGTATACAACTCCTTTCCCCCCCGCCGAAAACAGCCTAGGACTAGTATAAATGCATTCATTTCGTTTGCTGGAATTTTAAATTATGATGTCGTTAATTCAGAGAGGAGACTATCCCACCACCCCGGACCGCCCCGTATGTTTTACTGCGTCCATCGCACGTCTACCCGGCTGTGAAATGCATGACTGCAATTGTCCGTTTTAGTATCGAAACTAAGCAATCACGGTCTTTATTTCCTAAATTGGTAATGTTATATAATCATTAAAATCTCGCAATTTGGTTGTGATCAAACACATTCATCAGTATTGTCTCAGATCGATAATTTCTTGTGTCCAGTCCCGGTTAGCAGGAACAAAATTGCGACAGACCAGAAATCTCTTTGATTTATTGATTCGATGTCGCTCAAAAGTCCTTCGAAGGTGATCATTTCACCTATTTTTAACAAAGGGATGCGATTTGTGGAGGGAGGACTTTTATTTGAGGAAATACGGTGTCATTCAGCCAAAAGTCAGTTTCTAAGTTGTCCATCCTTCGCCCTTTCGTCGTGCATTTCAGAAGGGCAATAAAATTGGTTATATTACCTCTCTGGCCCTCTCTGTCGTTTTTACTACTTAAAAGCAAGCGAACCAAGTTTATTCTAGAAATAACAACGGCCAAAAAGGCGATGTTTATGATAGAAAGATGTTTATCAGTCGGTGCATGACACAGGCAGCTTCCGGAGGGAGGGCGGGGGGTACTCCCTTATATTTTCGTTAAGGCTATGTGCCGCCCCAAAAGGTATGCTTTTTTAACCGTTTTGGTCTTAATACGGGTATGGTGAACATATCTGTCGTTTCAATTCCAAATGAATAAGAAAGAGTCAATATGCAAATGAATTTTAAGACACGTTTTGTTGGCGTTCTAATCTTAGTAATGATTTCATTATTTCTGCCTACGCTATGTCTGAAAACGGGTGTGGAAAATGACAATTTTTTTTGTCTGAAATAGGGTCAGGATTTGGAGAACCGGGCGGCACATCCCCGCCAAGAATTCCCAGGAGTACTTCCCCCCTCCCGGAGGCGGCACGGAAGAAAAAATCGGAATACTTCCAACAGGAGTAGAATATTCACGTTATTTATTCATGTGTTTTACATTACAATGTACTGCGGTACTGTATTGCTTTGCACCAATATATGTTAGGATTACTCTGGTCTAGCAACCCTCTGATTTATAGCATCGACCAAACCATCTTCTGACTCTTGCGTTGAACAATAGCTTTTTTTCCACATGTTTTTCCCAGTTAAAAATATCGCTTATTAAAACCGCAAATAAACCTAATTTAAAAAGACAAACAAACGTACAGTTGATACTTTTGTTTGTTTGTTTCTTAATTAGAACTCAATTAGGAGCTAATTAAATGCTATTTTTACATGATACAATGGTTCGCTTCCACTTCAAAAGCATATAATTAACCCAAGTTATTAAGAGGTGTTTTCAATCTCAAAATAAATACTTGACCAGGCAATGACTTTTGCAGTGCGTAAATCGATGTTTCATTTTTCAGTCGGTATCCTTCGCGATTGCAACAGGAGAATATTCCTGTAGAAATTTTCATAGCTAAAGTGTTTTCTTTATCATTACTTTATTGAAGGCCATACAGAGTGACTACGACATTTGGAGGAGCTCTTTCATGGGTAGGTATTCCTATTTTTTCGCGAAATTTTTGCCACGATGTTTATGGGCATCGCGCGCACGTTGTTGACGCTGTAAAACTGTCGTTGATTTGAACCTGCTGGAATTGTTTTAGTGATGCGATTTATCAGCGATTTTCTGGGCGAGCCTAACCAAAACACACTCTTTGTGGATTATTGTTAAAATTAGACGCGCCCTTCAGCAACTTGAGCCGCTAGAAAGCAGTATAGGAAACAAAAATGAGTGTAAATGAAGCAGGATAATGCTTTTATTCAGTTATTAGACTCTTATATACGTACATGTTAAACTTATGGTAGTCGTGGAGCCCTATGACAGAGCATGTGTTTTTTGCGGAGTTAATACCGCGCTTTAAGGCAGAACATTTTTACCAAATTTTTAGGTGCTCCATATTGAACTTTTAGCATTAGAAAACATAGATTTAAGAAGAAAGTTATTATTCTTTTTCTTTTTTTTCCGCAATCTTACTGGAGACATTTCACGCAACGATAGTTCCGAAACTGGCCCAATCACCTACTGAACCCTATTTTCATAATCAAAGAAAATTTTTGAGGAAGGGGATCTCAACCGGCACCGAATTTTCGAATTCCACTTACCTATCAAGAAGCTCAACTTGGTCTGCCTCTCCCCGTTCACTAAGAACAAGTAGCTTAATTATATATTTGTGATGAAAAATAGGCTGCTTTTCAGATAGTAGATCGCGATCGCGCTCGACTATCTGAACGCCTGGAACAGGCTAGATGGAAATTATGAGATTTAAAAAGGATACGACTATTTCCTAAAGGTAAGATAAATAGTAGTGGATAAATACCCGTATCTAAGGCGTTTCACCGACCCTGAACTGAAGGGGTTAATAGATGGTGCTTCGGGAATTTTGTCACAAGTGTATTCTGATGATTTTTCTGGCGAATACTTTTCAGTATTTACCAACCTGCCAAATTTTGTCTCTTTCTTGCCATTCTTGGTATTTGTTGGACTGAACAGCTTCCTCATCTTGTCTTCCCACATATCACTATGATCCCAAACTAGTGAATTCGTGGTTTTCAATCACATGCCGAGGAGGGCATGTTAGCGGTCAAAACAATAAACATTTTTTTTTTAGGAATTTTCATGAAAATGGTGTTTAGTTCCCAGAGAAGAGAGTTGCTTTTGTTTTTGAAATATTGGGTAAATTATAAAACTAGATTAAATGATTTAATAAATCTAATTTCTAATGAACCAAGCTTTTTTCGTCCGAGTATAACAAACGCTGACAATTGTGAAGTTTTACAACGGTTCCCTCATTGTCCCCAGAGAACAAGACAACTCTTAGCAAACATCCTCCATGAAGAATAACCTTTATTAATTTATACCGCTCAGGGTAGCCCCTTCAGACGCAAAAAGCTGTCTGTTATCAATGGGAGCCCATGACTGCAGCCTCGTAGATCTTGCTTACCTTCTGAACGTAAAACCCACCCAAGGGTGGCTTTTTCTTTGTGGCTTTTTTGCCCTACATAAGGAATAACACTCAGTGTTTTATGAGCTAGTTGAACAAACACATATCCCAAGTGGGCGCTCCATAGTCTTCTTTTTACAGAGAACACATTTGGGGATAAGCGACTAGAAAAACTGAACAGTCTTAAGTTAATTCGTATGAGCTAATCAAAATTGATACAAAAACTGCCTTGTAGAATATGTATAAGTATTGCTATTATTGATGAAAGTTAGCTTTGTCTAAACGAAATATTTGGCAAATTAATTACCTATTAATCCTTGTCCGATTAGCCTTGTCTTTAATTTAAATCTTTCAGTAAATGGCTTATCAGTGTCTAACCTGAGATCAGGCCCAATTTTAGCAGTTCTCATACATTCTCTCTTACGTCGCTACGCTGCCCGCCGAAATGTTATTTACAAAGCGAAACAAAAATAGAGCTTGATTTCGGGTTAATCAGTATCAGGGTACAGCAGAGGGTTGAACCCTCCAAACTGGTAATTTGTGATTTCATGGGTTTTGATCCTGTCATGAATGCCAAGTTTTTCCTTGGGGGTGAAGTGACCTCCATTTGAAGCGGGTGGTGATCTCAACCAATCACAACGCACGATACCTATATCCAGAAATGGATATCTCCCGGACTGATTAGTAAGCGGAAGTTTACGGTATAACACCTTTCTCACAACTGGCACTTCATCTGATGTCACCTAAGTTCGTTTCTCTTTCAGATATGAGTTCTTCAAGGTCTTTAAATGATGATGATTCTTCATCTCCTTCTAATTCTCCCGTCAAAAAACAACTCGATTTCTCAGCCAAGATAAGACTCATACCAGAAGGAGGGTGGGGCTGGATGATATGCGCTGCTGCTTTCGGAACACAGCTGATTGTTATGGGGATTCATAACTCGTTTGGGATTCTTTATACCACATTGTTAGAAGAATACAAGAAAACTAAAGCTGAAACAGGTACCCAAAGTAGACTGTTCACAGTCCCCTATTCTTCCTTAAGATCGTCAAGATCTAGCGCTTTACGTTATGGGCGGCCATCTTAGTTTACTTTCAAATGTTCGGAGTATAGCCTGGAAATGAGTGTCAAATCCACTTAGAGGGCGAGGGATGGTTTGGTGCATATAAATGAAACAAGATGGCCACCCGTACTGGTAAGCACTTAACCCTTACCCATTTCTCTTCAATTCTCTTTTCCTCATCCCATTCTAATCCGTTCTATTCTCTTTCATCGCGTTTATTCCCGTGCCACACCGTTCTATTCATCTCATTCATTTCCATTCCCTCTTATTGCATCATCTTTGTTATTTGAACCATATTTAGTAGAAGAGACTGGTTAGGAAAGCCGGAAAACATCAAAGTTGAAAGCTATGGTGCTGTAGTTTATGTTGGAAGCTCCCTGACCGTGAACAATCCTTTGTTTTCTGTTCACAAATTGTGACTAAATAAACTAACGCAATGTTTCTATTGGTCAATAACTTCAAAATGATAGGAATGCTACCGTAAAATTCCGAAAATAAGCCCCGGGGCTTATATTTTTCAAAGGCCCTTTTTGAGGGGCTTATTTTTGGAGGGGCTTATCTACGGAGGAAAATTTGCGTTTCAAAATCGATTGGGCTAGCCATACAGTTGGAAGTAAATTTACCGTTTTTGCTTTGTTATACTTTGTATTTGAGGGCAATTTTCCAAGTACAAGCCCCCGGGGGGCTTATATTTGGAGGGGCGATTTAACGGAGGGTTTTTTGCGTTACCGGTTTTGGGATCTTATATTTGGAGGGGCTTATTTTCGGAATTTTACGGTATTGAACGTTGTGCACGGTCAGGTCCATAAAAGCTCACAAAAACCTATAACAAAGGGTTTCCCAACCATTCCACTTTAATTAACTATGTTTGAACTGATGAAACGTATAAAAAAGTCATTTTTCTCATTCCATTTCAAAGGTTTAATAGACTACATAATTTAAAAAATGATTATGTACAGAGCCCAAAGGCTGCTGTTATGTATTTAAATTTGAACACAATTCCCCAATCTCATTGCAAATAGTTCTTCAGCCGCTTTGGGTATAAACTGTTCAAGATCAAAAATATATTGTAGTGAGGTACCTCAACAGTACTACACAATTAATCGATCACAAAAAAAAAGAAAAAACGATTGTAAACTGTCACTGACAAGCCGGAGATTTCACGAGAAAAACTGTTTCTCGTCTTATACTCTACATTTTTTTATTTTTTTTTATTTTCCAATACAGCATGGGTAGGCTCTGTCAGTGTCGGCGTCATGTATCTTTTTGGACCTATCACAAGCGGTCTGAGTGAGAGATTTGGCTGCAAAATCGTGGCATTCCTTGGGGGTTTTCTATGTATCCTGGGATTGCTCCTGACGTCATATGCTACAGATCTTCCGAAGCTCTATGTAACATATGGCATCCTCTGGGGTATAGGGTCCAGCTTTTGCTACTTTCCTACGCTAACTGCTCCGGGAGAGTACTTCTGCCATCGACTTTCCTTAGTAAATGGAATTGTCACTGCTGGTTAGTTGTTTAACCTAGTAAAAACCTGGTAATCCATTGTTCAATTTTCATGCGTGTATCTTACACCAAAATATGTTTCTTTCACAGTTTCCAATCTAGTTGAGTTAGTTGTAAATAAATCAGTAGAAACTGAAGAGTTTTATAGGAATTCAAAGCCAACCTGTAGCTGAGCTTCAAAGCGTATGACTCTCTCCTTCCGATACCAACATACGACTTTAAGAGAACAGCGAAGAACTAACCTTGAATTTTCTAAATACGTAGAATGACTGAGCTAGTCCTTTGCAGCATACAAGTATAAATCTATAACAGAATACATGGTCTTTAAGAACGGAAATTTATAGAAAAAATTTATTGAAAGGAGAGTTCATATACCGTAAAATTCCGAAAATAGGCCTCAGGGCTTATATTTTTCAAAGGCCCTTTTTGAGGGGCTTATTTTTGGAGGGGCTTATCTACGGAGAGAAATTTGCGTTTCAAAATCGATTGGGCTAGCCTTATAGTTGGAAGTAAATTTTTCGTTTTTACTTTGTTTTACTTTGTATTTGAGGGCAATTTTCTAAGTACGTGATTTAATAATTCTAGACAAACCTAGCGCAACCTCACTCTTTTCTCTGCGTCACTCTTTTGACGTCATGCTAATTTTTTTAAAAAAATAATGGGCACTATACATACCTCCGTGATCGAGTTCATTTTAGTTTGAATTTATCGCATCTTTTGACGTAAAACATTGACAATACTCACTTTGGAATGTACTAGTCATGGATATATGTATTTTCCGCATTAATTTGGAAAAATTAGCATAACGTCAAACAGTGAATGTGGTAGCCCACATTTTTGACCGGTTCGTTGGATACGTTTGTCTTGAAATTTCAAGGTGTTGCAGTGAATCAATCTTAATGAAAGTTTCAGACATTATTATATACATTATGACGATTATGTGAAGGGATTTTAAAAAAATTTATTCGAGTCGTTTCAGAGATATACCAAAAAGCGCTTAAAGTCCAAATCAGTGAATGAAGTTGCACTTAGACAGTTGGTGAGAAAACGGGTTAGTTTTTAAGATCGCAAGAACGAAAATACACCAAAATGTCCTAGCATCGAACTAGCATGATATTAAGCAGCATTCTAAAGCTACTTAAGAATGATTTGAAACATTTATAACGTTTTTATTTAATAATCTATCACGGCTATTGAAAATTTAAAGTTTGAAATATATTTTCGTTTTAGTCGAATTTAAACACAGAATTTTTTACTTCTCACGGATGGCCTTTGAAAAACTATATCGAAACACCTTAAAGGAGGTTTTTTTCGTTACTGATTCGGGGGGCTTATATTTGGGGGGCTTACTTTCGGAATTTTACGGTATATTATAATATCTGAGGAGTTTTTTTTTTTCCTTTCTAAAAGCCGGTTTTACATACCAAGAGAATACACGGAGCTACTGACCAGCAAGACACTGCTGAAATTCCAGGTGAGAATGTTTGCATTAAAAGCAATTTGGTTGGCTTTAGTGGCACGTAATTAGGCTTTCTTGCCCCACTGAGAAGAAATATATTATATGTAATATTTTTCGTCATATTCATATTAAACAATCGTTGCTGCATTCGGAATCAAGAAATGTGGATATAATGTTCTATTTTTACTTACTATACAGTAACGTAACTTGGTCCTTGTTTTAGAAATTCCTTTAGGGGGGAAACAACTGTGCGTTCGACACATTCGGTTTAGGTTTTATTTTTAATATTTGTTTGAGTCCTGAACTGTATGAAAACTGAGTCACAGTATACAAATTGTTTGATCAAATAACTGGATTTTAAGTT
>BOPM01001476.1:23361-40861 GCA_022179025.1 Porites australiensis
GCCCCAAAGGGTATGGTTTTTTTAACCGTTTTGGTCTGAATTCGGGTATGGTTTTCGAAGGAACACAGCTGCGGTGAACATATCTGTCGTTTCAATTCCAACTGAATAAGAAAGAGTCAATATGCGAATTCGAAATGGACTTTAAGAAATCTTTTTGTTCGCGTTCTAATCTTGGTAATAATTTAATTATTTCTGCCTGTACGCTTGGTCTGAAAACTGGTTTGGATTTCAGAGGCCATGGGTGTGGAAAATGACAATTTATTTGTCTGAATTAGGGTCAGGATTTGGAGAACCGGGCGGCACACCCACACCAAGAATTCTCAGGAATACCCCCCCCCCCCCCCCCCGGAGGCGGCACGGAAGAAAAAATCCGAATACTTCCTACAGGAGTAGAATATTCATGTTATTTATTCATGTGTTTTACATTACAATGTACTTCGGTACTGTATTGCTTTGCACCAATATATGTTAGGATTACTCTGGTCTAGCAACCCTCTGATTTATAGCATCGACCAAACCATCTTCTGACTCTTGCGTTGAACAATAGCTTGTTTTCCACATGTTTTTCCCAGTTAAAAATATCGCTTGTTAAAACCGCAAATAAACCTAATTTAAAAAGACAAACAAAAACATACAGTTAATACTTTTGTTTGTTTGTTTTTTAATTAGAACTCAATTAGGAGCTAATTAAATGTTATTTTTACATGATACAATGGTTCGCTTCCACTTCAAAAGCATATAATTAACCCAAGTTATTAAGAGGTGTTTTCAATCTCAAAATAAATACTTGACCAGGCAATGACTTTTGCAGTGCGTAAATCGATGTTTCATTTTTCAGTCGGTATCCTTCACGATTGCAACAGGAGAATATTCCTGTAGAAATTTTCATAGCTAAAGTGTTTTCTTTATCGTCAATATATTGAAGGCCATTCAGAGCGACTACGTCATTTGCAGGAGCTCTTTCATGGGTAAGTTTTCCTATTTTTTCTCGCAATTTTTGCCAGGATGTTTATGGGCATCATGCACACGTTGTCTACGCTGTAAAACTGTCGTTTTTTTGAACTTGCTGGAATTTCGATGCGATTTATCGGCGATTTTCTGAGCGAGCCTAACCAAAACATGCACACTCTTTGTGGATTACCGTTAAAATTAGACGCGCCCTTCAGCAACTTGAGCCGCTAGAAAGCAGTATAGGAAAAAAAAGAGTAAATGAAGCAGGATAATGCTTTTATTCAGTTAACAGACGCTTTGAAAAGAAGCGAATAGGTGCAGTATATAGTACGTACATGTTAAACTTATGGTAAAGAAAAGTTCGAGAGCCAGTCTAACTCAAAAAGGCTTCGTGGAGCCCTATGACAGACCATGAGTTTTTTGCGGAGTTAATACCGTGCTTTAAGGCAGAAAATTTTTACCAAATTTTTAGGTGCTCCATATTGAACTTTTAGCAGTAGAAAACATAGATTTAAGAAGAAAGTTATTATTCTTTTCCTTTTTTTCCGCAATCTTACTCGGGACATTTCACGCACTGATAGTTCCGAAACTGGCCCAATTACCTACTGAACGCTATTTCATAATCAAAGAAAATGTTAGTGGTCAGAACAACAAACCTTTTTTTTTTAAGAATTTTCATGAAAATGGTGTTAGTTCCCAAAGAAGAGAGTTGCTTTTGTTCTTGAAATATTGGGCAAATTATAAATCTAAATTAAATGATTTAATAAATCTAATTTCTAATGAACCAAGCCTTTTTTGTCCGAGTATAACAAACGTTTACAACTGTGAAGGTTTACAACGGTTCCCTCATTGTCACCAGAAAACAAGACAAATCTTAGCAAACATCCTCCATGATTGCAACCTCGTAGATCTTGCTTACCTTCTGAACATGAAACCCATCCAAAGGTGGCTTTATCTTTGTGGTTTTTTTGCCCTACCTAAGGAATAGCACTCAGTGTTTTATAAGCTAGTGGAATAAACACAGGGACGCTCCATAGTCTTCTTGTTACAGAAAACACATTTGGGGATAACCGACTAGAAAAATTGAACAGTCTTAAGTTCATTCGTATGAGCTAATCAAAATTGATACAAAAACTGCCTTGTAGAATATGTATGAGTATTGCTATTATTGATGAAAGTTAGCTTTGTCTAAATGAAATATTTGGCAAATTAATTAGCCATTAATCCCTGTCCGATTAGCCTTGTCTTTAAATTAAATCTTTAAGTAAATGGCTTATCAGTATCTAACCTGAGATCAGGCCCAATTTTAGCAGTTCTCATACATTCTCTCTTACGTCGTTACGCTGCCCGCCGAAATGTTATTTACAAAGCGAAACAAAAATAGAGCCTGATCTCGGGTTAATCAGTATCGGGGTTCAGCAGAGGGTTGAACCCTCCAAACTGGTAATTTGTGATTTCATGGGTTTTTATCCCGTCATGAATGCCGAGTTTTTCCTTGGGGGTGAAGTGACCTCCATTTGAAGGTGGTGGTGATCTCAACCAATCACAACGCACGATACCTATATCCAGAAATGGATATCTCCCGGACTGCTTAGTATTACTTCCCTAAAGGAGACCAATAAGTATGTAGCTCTAGCTTTAATTTTCCCAAAATATTCTAAAACATAAAGCAAATATATAGAGTAACTTCTAGCTACATGAGGACGTTGTACTTTCTTCTTTTTTCGCGGCCTTAATTTTCTCCAGCCTTAAGCTACACCTGTGTAGTTCATAATATAAGCGTTATGAAACTAAAAATCTGAAACTTTCACTCCCCTAAACGAGACGGTAGTTTTTCCCGCGGGATTTTTTCCTTGTCCCATCAGGAATACCCTGCAACTTCCGCTTATAATTATAAGTCCTAGGATAACACAACTTTGTAAGGTGTTTTAGGAAGGTTAATAAACGGTGGGTCTTATAAACGTACTGAAGAAAGTGTTTCAAAGCAAGCTTTGAAGAAGTGGTGATCAAAATTCAATTTGACTTTGCTCGCTTTTGTAAGCTTCAAAACGTTGCAAAAAATTGAATTCATCTCAGTACATGGGCTTCTAAGCGGAAGTTTACGGTATAACACCTTTCTCTCAACTGGCACTTTATCTGATGTCACCTAAGTTTGTTTCTCTTTCAGATATGAGTTCTTCAAGGTCTTTAAATGATGATGATTCTTCATCTCCTTCTAATTCTCCCGTCAAAAAACAACTCGATTTCTCAGCCAAGATAAGACTCATACCAGAAGGAGGGTGGGGCTGGATGATATGCGCTGCTGCTTTCGGAACACAGCTGATTGTTATGGGGATTCATAACTCGTTTGGGATTCTTTATACCACATTGTTAGAAGAATACAAGAAAACTAAAGCTGAGACAGGTACCCAAAGCAGACTGTTCACAGTCCCCCATTCTTCCGTAAGATCGTCAAGATCGAACGCTTTACGTTATGGGCGGCCATCTTAGTTTACTTTCGAATGTTCGGAGTATAGCCTGGAAATGAGTGTCAAATCCACTTAGAGGGCGAGGCATGGTTTGGTGCATATAAATGAAACAAGATGGCCGCCCGTTCTGGTAAGCGCTTAACCCGTACCCATTTCTCTTCAATTCTCTTTTCCTCATCCCATTCTAATCCGTTCTATTCTCTTTCATCGCGTTTATTCCCGTGCCATACTGTTCTATTCATCTTATTCATTTCCATTCCCTCTTATCGCATCATCTTTGCTATTTGAACCATAGTTAGTAGAGGAGACTGGTTAGGAAACCTGGCAAACATCAAAGTTAAAAACAATAGTGCTGTAGGTTATGTTGGAAGCTCTCTGACCGTGCACAAGCCTTTGTTTTCTGTTCACAAATTAATGCAATGTTTCTATTGGTCAATAACTTCAAAATGATAGGAATGCTATTGAACGTTGTGCACGATCAGGTCCAAAAAAGCTAACAAAAACCAATGACAAAGGGTTTCCAAACCATTCCACTTTAATTAACTATGTTTGAACTGATGAAATGTATAAAAAAGTCATTTTTTCTCATTCCATTTCAATGGTTTAATAGACAACATAATTTAAAAGATGATTATGTACAGAGCCCAAAGGCTGCTATTATGTATTTAAATTTGAACACAATTCCCCAATCTTATTGCAAATACTTTTTCAGCCGCTTTGGGTATAACCTGTTCACAGGCTCTTATTTTTCAGTGAGATTGTCAAGATCAAAAATATATTGTAGTGAGGTGACAGGAGCAGAGCGAGACAAAAGCAACGTTACCTCAACAGTACTACACAATTAACCGATCACAAAAAAAACACACGATTTTAAACTGTCACTGACAAGCCAGAGATTTCACGAGAAAAACTGTTTCTCATCTTATACTCTACATATTTTTGTTTTATTTTCCACTACAGCATGGGTAGGCTCTGTCAGTGTCGGCGTCATGTATCTTTTTGGACCTATCACAAGCGGTCTGAGTGAGAGATTTGGCTGCAAAGTCGTGGCATTCCTTGGGGGTTTTCTGTGCATCCTGGGATTGCTCCTGACGTCATATGCTACAGATCTTCCGAAGCTCTATGTAACGTATGGCATCCTCTGGGGTATAGGGTCCAGCTTTTGCTACTTTCCTACGCTAACTGCTCCGGGAGAGTATTTCTGCCATCGACTTTCCTTAGTAAATGGAATTGTCACTGCTGGTTAGTTGTTTAACTGAGTAAAAACCTGGTGATCTATTGTTCAATTTTCATGTGTGTATCTTATACGAAAATATGTTTCTTTCACAGTTTCCAATCTAGTTGAGTTAGTTATAAATAAAACAGTAGAAATTGAGGAGTTTTATAGCAATTCAAAGCCAACCTGTAGCTGAGCTTCAAAGTGTATGACTCTCTCCTTCCAATACCGACATACGACTCTAATAGAACAGCGAAGAACTAACCTTGAATTTTCTAAATACGTAGAATGACTGAGCTAGTCCTTTGCAGCATACAAGTACAAGTATAAATCTACAACAGAATACATGGTCTTTAAGAACGGAAATTTAGAAAAAATTTATTGAAAGGAGAGTTCATATACCGTAAAATTCCGAAAATAGGCCTCCGGGCTTATATTTTTCAAAGGCTCTTTTTGAGGGGCTTATTTTTGGAGGGGCTTATCTACGCAGAGAAATTTGCGTTTCAAAATCGATTGGGCTAGCCTTATAGTTGGAAGTAAATTTACCATTTTTGCTTTGTTGTACTTTCTATTTGAGGGCAATTTTCCAAGTAAAAGCCCCCCCCGGGGGGGGGGCTTATTTGGAGGGGCAATTTAACGGAGGGTTTTTTGCGTTACCGGTTTGGGGGGCTTATATTTGGAGGAGCTTATACATTGAGGGGCTTATTTTCGGAATTCTACGGTATTATATAGACTGTTTTTTAACCTAGAAGGCTCCTACCAAGGAGCCATGTATGTATGAGAGAACCAGCTCCAATAAATTCTAGGCTTTTAAACTTTTGTTTCTTTTCACAGGCAGTGGAATAGGCACGCTAGCATTCGGTCCAGTCCTCCAACACATTCTCCAGCGCTATGGTCTTGTTACCTCACTGCGCATCCTCAGTGGAGTATCCGTCCTGCTGCCTCTTACGTCACTCACTTACAAGACATTTCGTTCGCCACTGGAAGACCTTTTTGAAATAAAGAAACAGCCAGGGCCTTTCTTTGACCTAAGCGTGTGGCAAAACAAAGCCTTTTGTGTTTACACAGGCGCGGTGGCTCTTTTCATGCTGGGATATTTCATTCCTTATGTGCATTTGGTAAGTAAACTTCCGCACATTCCTATGTCATTTTCGAGTCCACAACCGCACTTTTTCCAAGAAATTTTGATAATTAATTGCTGCCGCACGAGCGAGCCTAAGTCGAGCGAGCAAAGTACCAGACCTAATCCGTACAGGGACAAAAATTTTCAATTTCTACCCAAGATCCATCTGAATTTTTAATTACAATGCACTTTTTTACCACAATGCCTTGCACACAATGCTTTGACGTCGCAATATCATCGCTACACACTCAACGCTACTCATAAAGTTTTCTACTCAGTGAGCGCGCTAGCTGAACGCGAGATAAATGCAAACCTAATTTGGCGATACAAATTTACACCAGGGCGGCACTCTTTTACCTATTAGGTACACTAGTTATTATTATAAATACGTTATTATCCTCTCCGGTTCTGGGCTTTTCAGGGAAAATGAAACAAACAAATTCAATTCGAAATAGCAAGGTTAAGAATCCAACTGGTAGGGTGGCAACCAGTTGGCTATTTTCAAGCGTGGCCGAGGATTTCAACTCGGGACGACCGAGAAAATATCCAGCAAGTGGCCAGAGCGGTACTCGAACTCGGGACCGCGGGATTGCGAGTCCGACGCGCTGATCACATAGACACGCTGCGTCCTTCCTTTGCTAAAGCGAAAACTGATGTTATCAAACAAACATAGAATACATTGCCCCTTGCCATTAAAAAAGCGCATTTCATCCCCCTGATTTGGCAAATGTCGTAAATGATGGACATTTTAGGTCAGCATTTGCTTAAAGACAACTTTTGTTGCTGGGCACACCACTGCAACACAACACTGTAAGCCTATATTTACTTAAGCAGATTGTTAGCCTGCACTGCAAGCGTTTTCTTCGGGCGAGCAAATGTTTTGCGCGCGAAAGCGCCATTTTGAAACTCCAAAAGAGAGGAGGAAATGAGGCTTGTCAAAAGGGTTAAAATCTCCTTCTCTTGAGTGTGTTTTGAAGTGCCACTCTTGATCACGGTTCAAATGATTTTTTTGCCAAACAGGTCAGTCACGTAGAGGGGCTTGGAATTTCACCCTCTAAAGCCGCCTTGTTAATTGGTTTCATGTCCATTGCCTCAACAATCAGTCGGGTCATCTTCGGCAAATTTTCAGACCATCCGAAAGTGAATCGATTGTTCATGACGCAGCTGGCGATCACGGGCTTTGGGGTAACAACAACACTTTGTCCAGTTGCGAAAGATTATGCTTCCTTGGTGACGATAGTAGTATTTCTGGGTCTGTTTGATGGCTTGTACGTAGTGCTCATTGCCGTTGTCAATACAGATATCGTGGGAGTCCATAAGCTATCGGCGGCATTGGGAAGTGTTTATGGAGTCATATCGATAACTCTCACAGTTGGACCTCCTTTTGCCGGTAAGATTTCAGCAATACCTGTATGCTTTATTACAGTAACTCAATTAATAAAAAGGTCTTTTGTGCCCTTCACGTACAGACATGGTATCGTTCACGACTGTTTGAGAGTTTCGCGAGAGCTTGAAAGGACGTGTTTCTCTCGTTCTCCAAAGGTTCCACTAGCATACTACTAACTTAGCAAATGGTAAAGGGTCACTGTGCATGATTGACTCACGACTGATGCACAAGCTAAGTTAATGCGTTGATCTACCCTCTCCTCCATCAGTACCTTTATCTAGTAAATGATTGATCCATTTGCTGAAGACAGTAATAGACGCTCTCCTGCCATTCTTATTCCAGGCCTGATGTTTGACACGCTTCATTCTTACCACACTGTATTCTACATTTGTGGAGCAACATCCACCTTGTCAGCCTGTCTCATGTTCCTCATTCCATGGCTTATGCCCAACCAACAGGGGGGTGCTTTCCGTCGAGATTCCGCGCTGAGCCGCCTGGAGAGTCTCCTGAGTTCACTGCCACCAACTCCAAGGAGAATTTCAAGAAGAAATTTCGCTCACGATAGCCAAGGTAGTGGAACAGGCGATAGTGACGACGGCAGGGGTGGAGACAGTCTTTGTGAAGCTGACAGGATTGAAATGGAGTTTCTGCAAGGATCTGTGTCCAACGACGTGGAAGACGATGACCAAGACGGCGGCACAGGGCGACCGGATGATGGCCTCCGCCAGGATACCTCCATAAACACTGTCTTTAATTCAACCATGTCTCATCGTGGATCCATCACAAAGTTTCTACTGCAACAACAGCTTCAATCATGGAGCAGGTCTCCTTCACCACTATCGGATTCCTATCGAGGATCAGGTCAAGGAAACCAGTCATCGCGTGGCGACTCATCAAGAAGCTCGCTGAGCAGTTACTTTGGGGGCTCAAGGAGAGCGTCATGTTCAACCTCCTCAAAATCGAAGAGCTCCAGCAAGCCTACGCCAACGGGCTCAATTCGCGATTCTGTTAAACTTGGAGAATCAACCAGCGAAGAGACATCAGAGTTGAACTCTGACGAACTGGAACCAGAGATAGACGAGACGACAGTGGATTTCTTGCATGTCGATGCTTTATCTCGTCGAATCTCCGAGGTGAGCACGGTCGTGGCTTCATGCAGGGAGTCTGGGCAGAGCACCGTGGTTTGTTCAAATCGCAGCAGTGTTGTCAAGGTAGCTCTAAGTCCTAAGGTCAGCCTGCAGGAGGAAGACTCTCAGCAGCAGCGTTCCGTGAAAGACCCCGACATGCTTCATGTGCTTGCCGCTCGTCTTTTGCAGGCTACGCGTGAAAAAGAGAATAATTTTGACGGTAAAGAACTCAAAGAGTCAGTAGTGTAACAAGTTTATCTAACAAACGTAACAATTTCATGAAAGTACAGTGAAGAGGGCGCCTGAATTGGCGTTTTGTCTTCCACCCTAAATGGTTGGAATTTTAGCTTTTTACGGCTAACATTTCATCTCTTTAGCAACGGCAGAGAGAAACCGTGAAAAATCATTGTTATTGTAGTTCTTGCTTTTTTTAGGTCTTAGGTCTAAGAACTTTTAGGGATAAGGCTTTTATTTGGTGAGTGAAATAATAATATAAAATAGTGAAAAGAAGGATGGAAGTGACTATAGCCTGTGCCAGGCTCTCAGATAGTAGAGATATAGCGTTAACAACGTACGGTGGAACTTCGATTTAACGAATCTCTATATAACGACGTCCTCGATATAACGAACGATTTTCTTTACCCCGGTAATAGTTAAATATATGAAAAATAACCTCGATGTAACGAAACCTCGTCCAGAGCGAACAAATCTGGAGCGTTAAATCAAGGTTCCACTGTAAAAGAAACAAGGACGCGGGTGATCTAGGGAAGGCGCCGCTCTTCTCCCCAGACCTCGAGCGTTATACGGATCAGTTTTTTACGATCGCTGCCCATCACTACCTTGGAGCCTGGAACACGCTAAGCGGAGTCAGAAGCGCAAAATCTGGAGAAAAAAAAATCGGAGATTTAACAACCACAGTATAAAAGAATTCATTTATGAGGCTATTTAAGAGTAAACAGCGTTTAAATTGATTTTGCCGATTGCTTTGAAATCCTCGCAGCTTAACTGTAGAGAGATAAAAAATATGAGAATTATCGGATAAGCAATTAAAAGGTCTCAGCAGAGATAACAATTGCAGTTTTCTATTTTTCACAGCGAGGGACAAATCGTCTGTTATCATGAACTGAGGTCGTACAAGTCATTACATAAGAGGGCTGCGTAATGAATCGCACCACAGCAGAAGTTTTCTGTAAAATGACATAAAAATAAATGTTGGAAATCATTTTACAACAGTCACAACACCACACACACTGTAAAATGTTAAAGAAAATATTTCGTGGGGTAGTCAAAATAAAACAAAAATTAAGATTGATAGCAAGACAGAAGGCCTTATATTTTCATAATTTTCGAACCGTGTTGATCGTCAAGTGATTGTGACTGTGTGGAGTGAAGACGCGAATACATGATAAAAAGCCGACAAGAAAAAATAAAACAACAAAGCTGAATCTCAAAACATTGAAAAGCAAACTTTTATCTCAAAAAAGATTCACGTTGACTCTCAATAGGGGTCAGCGTGGAGTTATTTAGAATGCATAATTTACTTGATATTGTAGTTTCAACTTCTTCCAATCTCGCAATGGGGAAATATCAGACGGTATATTGACAATTCTGGTCTTTGTTTTTGCCGTATAAACTGTCGCTTAAGGTTATATTTAAGGTGAAAAATAAAATCTTTAACTGTTGCAAAGTCGATTGATGTATCGTTTCAACCCGTTCAGTCCTTTGTGTGCTTGCAAAAAATATGGTCGGAAATCTGATAGAAACATCTGGTCATTTCAAATAAATGCTTTATCTTCTCTTAATTATTTATCGAATTCGACAAATCGAAAGTCAAATTGAGTTCAAAAAAAGAGAGCCGTAACTTTGAAAACTCTGCTGATATCCATAATTGCCAGAAATAAGATTAGATCAGTCGGAACAAAAGCTGTCCTGGTTAGTCATATACAGGCCTGTATCGATCGTGAAAGCCCTAACTGTCAAGCTTTTGGCTGGTAATTGCCTGTCTTAGTTTACAGAGAATGCCAATGAACTCCGCTTATAATAGTGCTGAAAAATCTAGATCTGAAAACGGACAAAATTGTGTGCATAAACGGAGAATTCAAATTAATGTTCGTGGAGAGAAGTTTGAAACTTACGAAGACACGTTATCTCGTTTTCCAAGGACTTTGCTGGGATCTCAATCAAAACGACGACGTTTCTACAATCCTTCTCGGCGAGAGTATTATTTTGATAGGGACAAAGCACTTTTCAACTCGATATTGTTCTACTATCAGTCGAACGGTATCCTGTCCAAACCAGACACAGTTTCATACGAGATGTTCTCGTCTGAACTGAAGTTTTTCCAGCTTGATGGCGATTACGAGGAGTCTGACCAAGAATTTGATCACGCACTCTCCGCCACATCGAGGCGAAACGCAAACGACAGCTTAACCTTCTTGCGAAAACTTACGAGAACTCGAAGAAATATTTGGAGGTTTTTCGAACAACCAGTAACTCCATCCGAAAGAACAATTGCCAAATTCTCTCTAATACTGACTGTGTTATCTATGGTTTGCCTGTGTTTGGAAACTTTACCCGTCGTTCAAGAAAACCAGCTTGAAATTCAACAAAGAAACTCAACTACAGAGGAAATAAACGTGGATTACGATATTGTTTGGTCAGCTGTGGAAGTTGTCTTTACAATATGGTTTACTGTGGAGTTCGTCCTACGATTTTTATGCGCGCCGCAGATAACGAAATTTATATCTTCGTTCAGTACTTTTGTTGACCTAATAGCTTTATCGCCTCTGTACATTAAAATCATTGTTGAAAGTTTAACACAAAAAAAGGCTGAAAGCTTAGTGCCTTATCCACTGTTAAAAGTTGTGCGCCTGGTGCGACTTCTTAAACTAAAGCGTTATAGTGTAAGCATACGACTTTTGTTCGAAACTATCATTGATAGTGGCGAACACATGAGACTTTTCGCTCTTTGTATAGTGTTTAACACCGTCTTACTCTCCAGTTTTGTGTATTTTGCTGAAGGAGAAGGCGATAGCTCGCAGCAGTTTACCAGTATTCCGGCAACATTTTGGTTTACCGTCATCACCCTATCAAGTGTTGGTTATGGTGATTATGTTCCTACTTCTGCGATAGGAAAACTTGTGGGTACATTTTGTTGTATAGGAGGTACCGTGGCTATGTTTTGTTTCACGCCTGTGCTATTTACGGAATTTCGCAAATCCTGGCAGCGTTATTACAGCGAGATGTTAAAAATTAAGGCTGAGAGAGGCGAGGATTCCCGTGAAGATGCTCAAGTGCATTATAGAAGTCAAACTGTTCGTCTGCGATGTCAGGATGAGCTGTCGCAAGCATTACTTGAAAGTAAGAATGCTCATAGTTGATAGAGAGGACGCATTTTTGGTTGTTTACCAAGTTACAAAAAATGTTCAAGATGTCCACAGAATCAAAAGCTAGAACTTCATCATGGACTCTTTTAAACCGAGATTTAAAAATATAAGTTTTTTTGCAAGACTAATCATGTACCCCCAACATGTACGTTCAAAACAAGACTCATGGAAAAGATAATAAATCATAACAGTATTTAATTTATAGAGGCATCCCTTAAAATTCAGTTTTGATATCTTTGATTACTGTGTTAATTGCTTTTCTTATCGAAGGGAGACGAGTATCTTTTAAATGACAATTATAGCAGAAAGTCATTCATTTAATTGCAACGAGGTTGATTTCATTAAACTTTTTCAAGCAGCAGTTTGTTGTGGTGTGACAGTAATCATGGGCTAATATATAAGTTTTATCAGAATTAACTAGAATCAAACCAGTAGCGATGCAGTTTGTATTAAGACACGAAGTTCATTCAATTCAGTTTAATCAGTATCAGGAGAATCAGTACGTACTACTGCTGTTAAAATATCGGATTTGCTATCATCTATCACTTCTAGGAAAATTGAAAGTGCAAGAAGCTTTAGGGGTATTTTAATCAATTTATAATGACAAAAGCTTAAATAAAAAAGTTTTTCTTCAACTTTTGCAGGATTTGGAAACAAAATTCTGTCAAAGAGCCTGAAAAATTACGACAGTTCTTAATTTAGACATTGGATGAATAACATTAATCGCAAGTAGATGCAGAATCCTTAAGTGGGTGTGTCGAAATTATAGACTGTGTGTCGTATCTTTCTCAAAATTATTTCTCGCTTGCTGGTAATAAGTAATCTGACAGCTGGGGCACCCAACGACGAATTCCTCCAAAAAACATTAAAAATAGTTTTTAGGCTATCCAGAGTACTTTTAGATCTCTAGAATTGCATCCTAAGTGGCGCCATAAAATTTGTGTCTGTTCGGTTATCCTAGGGGAACTTGAGTCTTTTCGAAATTATAAGAGCTTCAGTATTATTTTCCCGAAAATTTGTATAGGTAATAGCATGATTTGTAGTAATATTTGGCATAAATACCACGAGTGATATTTCGAAATTGTTATTACGTAACTTCACGAGCCGTTAGGCGAGTGAAATTTGAGATAATTTTGAAATATCACGAGTGGTATGTATGCCAAAGACCACGTTCAAATCATGCTATTATTTGTTTATACTACTACCCACAAACGTTTTGTAATTTTCACATGTAGGACTGCCGTAAGCCAATCAAATTGCAGAAATTTCTCATGTAGTAGAGAGTAATTTAACGCCGGTATTACGAAAGTGATATTTTTTCTGATCCCCTCTTTCCATCACATTTTTGAATCCGAAAAGTTTAGGTTTCCTTTTTTCTACGAAAAATAGCCCAACTTGGGGAGTAAAATGTGAAAAATTAAACTTCAGAAAATCGGAGGGAATTTTTTAGAGCCTTCCTCAAGTAAAAGAACATTTTAGGCAATATTTGTTTCTCCGAACAGATATTTTACAGAAAACAGTCGTTGGGTGCCCCTGAACTGAATTTGGCAATTCTTTAAATGAAACTAATTTGTTTAGGAGCTAACACTATGCCAATCAATGTATCAGTGATTCTGTTTTACTTCTAACTCAGATATCCGCGAATGGGTTTCAAGAAACAGGGGGAATGTGCATGTGATCACTTAGTTTTATTTTCAGAATGACTCGTTCCTGAGAAATAATGACATTTGTGTCAAAATCTTTTAAACTCGGAGTAATCAGCGTTTTTGATCTATCTTAAAACCTCGCTAGCGTTACTCAGTAGAGAAGAGAAATATATGAAGCACAAAAACAAATGCGCCTTTTGGGACACTGTATGTTACTCAGATATGAATCCGCACGTTTGAAAGCAACGAGCAATTGAAGGCCAAAAAAAGGAGAGTTTGAAGCAGACGGATAGAACGTGTTGGACGATCCAAACTTAACCGGTTTGCCAGACCCGGTCGAACTTTTCATGAACTTTACTCACTGAGTTTGGTTTGTCTCACCAAAAGTTCGACGTTTAGCCTTGTCCTGAGAAAACTGTCTGCAGATATTGCGCCCGCCACTAATGATTTTCACTTGAAAACTAAATCATTGGATAATGCAATTCATGGCAAAATCTCGCCAGTTATCAGTCTCTCACTCCATCTATTATGCGAGGAAATTTCAAGAAACAACACTTTCGACTTAATTTATAATCTCTTCAGTCTATAAACACCCACAAAAGTGGAAAAGAAAAGATATGAAAGACAGGAAGTAAAGTCTCTATGTTTTTTCGTAAACTAATACTTCCTTCGAAGTCGTAATTGATTTAACGTTGATGTTTACGGTCTGATATTCTCTTTGGTTCAAGTGTATTTTCCTTTTTTTCAATCATATTCAGCTATACTGTTTCTACCACCATGAAAAACAAAACAAAAACAAACACACAAACAAACAAACAATTATTGTTGGTACAATCAGCTCCTGTTAAAGAATATTACGGTGTTTTCAGGCAGGATCAATTATTGGTGGTGGGAGAATGCAAACAAGCAAGATCATGCCAGCCATGGCGCTTGAAAAACGTTGGCCTCCTTTTAACTTGTGCGTCATTCAACTTTTTTCAAAAATTTATAGTCCTGCAACGGGGTTACCATCACGCAAGACGCCGAAATTGAATTAATAAAGACGTGCAACATCCCATGTACCTACATTTAGTGGTCTTGCGTTCTAATTACGACTCCGACTCCGTCGCTAGTGAAAACCAATTGATGAAAATGTTTACATGATAGCATGCATGGAAGGAGAAAAACTCTTGATTTTCTGATCTGCAGTGCTAATAGTTGTCAATTCAGATACATAAATCGGATAGTTCTTTCAGCTGAACACAGAAGCATTAGCCCATGCGCCAGGGGCACCCAACGAGAATATAGTTCAAAACCACTTAAACATAGCATTGTTAAACGTATTTTAGCATTTAAACGGTAGATATAGGCATATTTTTATCCCCTAAAAATTTTTCATCTGTTCGGATTTCCTAGCTGAAAGTCTAGTGATCCGAAAATTATAGGGATCAAAACTTACCTTTTCGAAAATTTCAGCCAGAAAAACGGCTCCCGAAAATTCTAGGTAACCTTTTAAGGGTAAAAATCCGTTAAAATTTAGGCAAATATACCATTTTTTGGATGTTCGAAAATGCTAGGAGAGGCAGGCAAGCAAGAAATTTTACAACAAATGTTTCGAAAATTCTAGATCTCAAATCGTCTTCCGAACAGATATTCTTCCGAAAATTGTCGTTGGGTGCCCCTGATGCGCCAAGCGATAAAATTTCCCGAAAGTGACAAATGATACTCGGTGCGATATTATTTCAGTCTCGTTCGAAGTTGGAGAAGTTTTAAGTGAAAAGTGTCATTGCTCAGCGGTTTTTGATCTGCAGTTCAGATACTGTAGTTGTCGATACTCGGAATTCCGATGCAGATAAAGAGAAACAGTTCGATTCCTTCTCGACTACGAGAAAATGGGGCCCATCGATAAAATCTCCCGCCAAAATATAATTCGTGCCGCGTCTCTGTTTCAGTGAACCCATATTCAAACCGCGCTAGGGCTTCAAAGCTTTCTCGCAAATGCTGTCACATTACCTCAAGTGACAAATGAGACTAGTGCGATATCATTTCACCTACCTGACCAACCTTGTGCGATGTTGGAGACTTTTTACAAAATCATCATTGCTCAGCGGTTTCTGTCAGCAACGAAGACAGATTTGCGGTTGCAAGATGGCGTCTGGCGGTGATTTCAAGGACTTTGGCCCACTGGTCGGAGCGATCGATCAAGGAACTTCAAGTACTCGATTTTTGGTACGTGTTAACGATTTTTTTTATGATAAGGCTTCAACTAAGTGCTCTGCATTGTGACTGCTTTAAATAATGCGGTGTTTGTGTGTGCTTTACTCCGGATTGGTCCGATCATGAGATCATGCCATGCCCGACATTCGATCGGTAGAATCTAGAGCCTTTGTTGACTTGAAGAGGATTGATGTGTAATGCCTCTTCTTGTTTCTCAGACATTGTGTATAAAGAAAAGGTAACGATATGCATAGGGCTACTGTGTACATTCGGTATTGTTTGTCATTTAACTAAGCTAAGCCTCAATCTAAGTGAAATGAACCCCGGGGTACGCCAAGCCATCCTAAAGCCTTATGTTGGTGCTGAAATATTCATTCAATTAGCAAATGTTTGATAGCATATTTCCTTTTACATTGAACCTTTATTATTTTATTATTATTGAACCTTTTTTATTGTTATTATTATTTTAGATCGAACTCTGCACCTCATTTTACTGTTGTAACCTTTGTAACCCTTGCCCCACCCTGTTAAAAAATTTCTTTAAAAACGTTGGGGTGGGGAATGGGAGGGGTTATGGTCAGGCCATGCAGTCATGAGAATAAGAGACTGTTGATATTGAGTAATAATTCCTTTGTGTCTGTAAATGATTGTTGATCAGCTTCTCCTTCCAAACTACCCTGTTTTTGCTTGTGAAACAAGGTAGAATTTCACATAAAGATCAAGAGTCACTTGACTCTGGCACCAGGCACCCCTTTAGGAGCTGGTCATGTATTACCTGTGCGGGGGAGGGAGGGGGTGTAGCCAATTTGAGAAACCTAAGAAGATTTTCAATTTGATCCCCATTCATCCTAGCTTGTCTAGCTTTTTAGAAATTATAAATTTTACATGTTGTGAAAGTATGAAACTACAAAATATTCTAGCAATCAAGTTCACCACAAACTTTATCTACAGTAGTGTTTTTAAGGTCAGTGTTTACTTTTTATGACTGTTACATTCAATTTGACACTCGTTACTGCTTTGTACTCTTTTCATGAAATCTATTAAAATGACCCCCAGGTAATGCTCCCTTACCTCTGAAAATGTCCCCCAAAACCAATCAAGATTTTGAAAATGATCCCCCCCCCTGCAAAATGGTGGCCTCACGTCACAGGTAATAAATGACCAGTCCCTCATTATCTCTCCACTTGGGATGAATCACAAGTCATGCATTAACTCTTAACCACCATGGTCTCATCTTGGTGTAAGTTGCATGTGTCTTGTTTTCCAGCTTTTTGCTAGTAAGACTGCTGAGCTTCTTGCATTTCACCAAATTGAAGTGAAAAGCTCCTATCCCAAAGAAGGGTAAGCAGTGTGATAATTATTATTATCATGAAAACAAGGTCTTAAGAGCAGTTTGTCATAAGACAATGTTTGATCAAAATTTGCCCATGTGCGACAAAATCCTATCTGCTGTAGGACATGACAACTAGACAGATCGAATATTTAAGACTGTCATTTTATAGCTGATGATTTGTATAGCAATTAAAGAGATTAATAGTCAACTTCAAATGTATGTCCAACAGTTTTTCTTCCTTTTCCGACTAAACTGCTGACCTGGTCAGAGATCAGTCCTTCCTAAAACGAAAGATTATTTTCTTTACGGTCTAACCCTTGTCTTTTAAATTAAGTGCAATATTGTACATGTGCCAAACTGGTAACACAAATACAGTTTAGCAGTAAGATGCCAAAAATGGTGATGTTATGATATGCTTTGTAGATGGGTAGAGCAAGATCCAAAGGAAATTCTCTCATCTGTGTACTATTGCATGGAACAGACAGTTCACAGCTTCAAAGATTTAAAAATTAATCCTGCTGATATTAAAGGTATGTTTGATAAATATTTTTTTATGTATTAGTATGGCTATATCTCATCTAGCCATGTTTTGGAAGCTACAAGATGTTGTTTTCTAATTCATTAGTACTCTATTCTTTTCCAAATAATTGGAAATGCAGAGCTGTGA
>BOPM01001476.1:45861-47121 GCA_022179025.1 Porites australiensis
GAAATGTCTTTGGTTAAGATAGGCAATAAAGAATATAAAGGGTGAAAGACAAAGAGAATGACTAAAATTAGTAAGTTAAATGAAGTAATTTTTTAAAACACAATATTATTGTAAGGCTAGTGGATTGAGGTGTGTGGCATTCAGGTTAGTGCATTGTAAGTTTGTAATCCTTATTGCAGTGTCTTGGAGACCAGCAAGCAGCTTTAGTTGGACAGCTGTGCTTTAACCAGGGAGATGCCAAGAACACGTATGTACAGTAAAATAATGTGCTTTCTGATTTGGTAGTTTATGTTTTACTACGTGAAAATGAAGTTCAGGGGTCAATTTAATAAACTAAAATTAATTGTGTAATTTACAAGTGTAGCCATTGTTTTAGAGTCTAAAAACACTGCTTGTCTAATTATAAATTACACTTGAAAAAGTGTTATTAAATTGACCTTAGGTTAAAATAGTTCCAACCTAGGTTGACTCTCAATTTCTTTTGTCTCTCAACCCTATTTTGTTCTTGATCATAAACGATAATATTAGGGCTAGGAGATAAAAAAAAAATTGAGAATCAACCTATGTTGAAACCATTTTAACCTGACTATTATTCAATCTACATGTACAACACTTACATGAGGTCAGCGTTTGATCACTCTTAAACTTTGTGTGGTAAAATGTTGTTTAAGGCTAATGATTGCTTCACTCTGTAGGTATGGCACTGGATGTTTTCTGTTGTACAACACCGGAAGAGAGGTATTACAGGGACCTAACCACAAAATGATTTTTTTAAAAAGATTTATGAATATTTACTGTCTGTTGTCTTAAAAGGGTCATATTCATATTTCCATTAAATACTTGGCCCTATAATAAACCAGGTTTTGTGAGAAACAGAAATGTATCCTCAGTGCATTGATCTTAGGTGCTGACTAATCTTTTGTATTACTGAAGGCAGTGGTTTCACAGAATGGTCTGCTAACAACAGTAGCTTACAAACTAGGACCTGACCAGCCAGTGGTGTATGCCTTAGAGGTAAGCTTGGTCAATTATTGATTACAGCATGTGTATAGCATGCAGGACTAGCACTTTTTGGTACTGAGTCAATTTTCACTTCTGATTCCCTTTACTTTACAGGGCTCTGTTGCTATTACTGGAGCTGCTGTGAAATGGCTGAGAGACAATCTTAATCTCTTCAACAAGGCTTCTGAGATAGGTATTTATTTTTTTAATAGCTCTGCTAGTGGCTTTCTACTCTGGCTGAGGTTTTTGAAGCATAAT
>BOPM01001477.1:23675-34116 GCA_022179025.1 Porites australiensis
TGAAACAGGATCAAGATGTCCTCACACATCTGTCATAGAAATCATCCAATCAGCTTCGTGTCTAAAGAACCAATTACAGACTGGATCCTGTATGCGACGCGAAATCAACCGACTCAAGTTTTAATTGCGGCACTGGCTCTCCTGGTGAGCTCTTGTTTACAGCTATTCCTAAGCAACTGACGAAGGATCTAACATTTTTGGTTCCGAAACCGGTCTTGCAGTCATAGCTAAGCAGAGTGTTTTCTTAACCATGACAAACTTACAATCTGGTGTGTCATTTTGCCTACACCGCGGAAAGATTGGTTCCGTACTTAAAACTATGCGGTCTTTAGACTTAAACATGCACATTCTAAACCAGCTACCGATTGCAGCTTAATAGAAGGAAAGCTTTACATAGGACATTTTAGTCCTAGTGCGATATCCGTCAATAACAACGCAATCGTAAGAAAAATCTACCTTAAGAAATTTCATTCTTTGCAGCTTTTCAAAGATTTGCCGCCAACTTGAAGGAAATTTGCATATGATCACCTTTTACTAACCACGCTCTGTATTCAAGAATATCATTCTGATTACAACGTAACTGAGCCAATAAACTTTTATACTGCTGATCATTTCCACTGCTTCTAAGCCGCAAAAGCGAAAATTGATCTAAATCCTGCGAACGTAGAAACTGTGGACTCGTAGACTTTGTTAAAACTTAAATTATACTCACGTATCAACAAGGGCAAAATCCATTAATTAGCATGATGGGATTAAGAAAATAAAATAAACTAAAACAATAATTATTATAGCAACAAATATATACTAGGTTGAATGAATTGAAAACACAAGGATATACGTTACTTACCAGTTGGGTTGAAACAGTCAGGAACTTCTCATGGATCTACAAATTTTCACTTCACCGAGGGCGGAAAAGAATTACAAAGTACGTTTCTAAGTCCTACACGAAGCGGCTACTCCAGTGGGTGGGAACTTGAATTCCTGACTTAAAATTGCAACTTCCCATGCGGAAACTGAAACTGATACTGCATACTAATCAACATGAGGGTTTGTCGACGTCACGACACGCAATTTTTGATTTCGACACAATTTTTTTCTGCAAAAACATGGTTTTCAATTTCTCTTATTGGAGCGATGGTAAATGCCAAGAGAAATTGAAAACAATGCTTATGCAAAATTTGGAGCCTATTAGCATACAAGCTGAAAAGGTAAATCGTAAGTGAAAAAAAAAAAGAAAAAAATTGAAAAAAAAATTTCACTGCGACATGTGGGCGCAAGTTATGTTCTGGGTATACATTGTACACGGCGCGCGCGGATGACCACAAAAACAAGTCAACAAACACTACAGTATTGCCCCAAAGGACCTTGACATTCAAACTCGCTTTGTCCTTAAGAACTCGGGAAATAAGTTCGATTGGTTGGTGCACGAAGTGTTGCTATTTGGAGAATTGGTTATGTCCAATAAGAAATAAATTAGAGCCAAACTAATTTTGCTTAACTTTACATGATCGTATGTTATCTTCATACAGCCAACTGTTTTTTTGACAGGTAATTCTGAACTTTAAAAATAAGATCGGATATGAATAAGGATGTAGTGAATAATGTTCCGCGATTTTTTGCCAAAAGCCAATAGCCAATAACGACAAAAATCGAAATCAATTCAAGCTAACCTATTTGCGTGACTTTGCATTATATACTGATATTATTTTATTACCTTCAGCCAACTATTTTCATTTGACGGTTTATTCTGAACATGTTGACGTTTAATGTATCACTAAATGGTTTGGCGCTTTCTTTCTTTCTTTCTTTTTTTTTTTTTTGCAAAGCGGGGCTAAATGTCTCTAAGTATAATGCATTCCTTAATAAACAATCAATTAAAGCGCTATTGATCTAAGATACTGATCGGAATCACAAACGACTGAACAGGAAACCAGTCAATGATATTCAGTGGTTTTGTTTCATGGCACAATTTTGTCGGGATCAAAAGGGGGTGATTATTTCGAGATCAAATCGATTGTGACGACACACGCTGTAAATTATAATTCCTCTGAAAGACTGTTCCAGATGTTCAACCCACACGCTTCTCTCTGTTTTATTTTGTTTGTTTTTTTTTTCCCCGCTCACTTTTCTTTGCACCGTCTCCTGAGTATCTGAACGGCTGCAAAGGGCAATTCGGGTATGATAGCGTGGATATATCACAACGTAAAGCTGTTTGCTAAGAAAAGGTTAGACATGTCTAGCGGGGTCACTGTAGTCTCCGTAGAATATCACCAGATACGTTTACAGACTTCAATTTTTTTTTCTGCTTTTGCAAAAAAAATTCACAAGACCTTTGAAGCTCTCGCATAGTTCTTCCTTCTTATAACGGCTGCCCTGATGAAACTGATGAGTTTTTACTCTCCGCTAACAAGAACCATTCTCATATTTTAGCTCCGGTAACGAACACGTATCATGTTTACCTTTGTTTTTCATTTGTAGGTTCAAATGCAAGCAAAGAGTTTATTTATAGACCCATCAACTGTTCCCTTCATCTGCCACCAGCTGCTTTCAAACGATTCATTAACCAAAACGAAACGAAAACAGAATACAAATTCAACAGACATACACTTCAGAGTTTTGAAGCCGTTGAAAAATATTAAATTCTTCTGCAATTATTGCGAATTACACATACATAAACTAATATTTTTGTTTTAGTATTATTCCTGTTCATTTTATATATTGGCTCACTTTACGAAAGTACCAAAGCAAACTGCGTGGGTCGTGACTTTAGTCTGCTTTATATTTGCTGAACTGCATATTTTAATTTTATTTCGTACCCAAAAATAGCTAGTAAAAGGGTAACGCAACTTCGTTTATACAGGATTGTCTTAAATGATAGCCGTTTGTAGGGCCGTGTGAAAAATGTTCATTGACAAACATAATGCATAGTTAATATAGGCAGCCAAATAAACTGTGGCCGGAGGCTAACAAAATGGCTATTTACAAAGAGGAGTTGAGTTCAGGATGACCATAGCATGCAAATGATATGAAAATGGTCTGAAATGCAACATCGGAGGGTAAAGCTGAGGAGCCAATTCAAGTCCCAAGTCTTATGACTGCCGTGCCCAACACAGCCGAACATAAAAAGCGCGTAACGTAACGGAAATTCTCAGGGACAAAGAAGCCAGTGGGAAACTCGTTACGCGTCTTGAGATGCACTCTTAAAAACTGCTAAGGGTATTCTTCTTGCTTGGTTTCCTCAGTATATATGATAGAACAAGAGGCTAAATTATAATAACGCAGGTTTGCAAGCACACTCAATTTTCGATTAACAGTTATTTTCGATTTCAGGTCTAACGTAGCGCTATATTTCGTGGTTTCCATTAGGGTTTGGACTTCCTGCAACCTAAATCTTACCGAACTTCAATCCGCGTTTAGTTGGCATTAGCATTGAAATGATATGAATCTAAAGTCGATCAAAAATACCATTCAGGTGATATATTTATCTTTCACTTTACACAAATGAAGAGTAACACAGGATGAAAATTCCAAGAGGATTATGTCATAATCATCATAACATGGGCGTTGCAAGTCATTATCAGTCAATCTATTTTTTCACCTGGCCAAAGCCTCTAAACATTCACTTTTGAATGCCGCGGAAGGACAGAAAGTCATTAGTGACCACATCCTCTTAGACCAAGGACGGTCAATACGTGGCTGGAAAAGCGGACTTTTACGCCTTAAAAACAGTAACTGAAACAGCCTCAGTGGGAAATCCTTTAGGCTTCGTTAACAACAAGAATCGCCAAAAGGTGATTTAACTGGATTGCAAATTGTCTTGGGGTAGAGGTTGGCTACACACACTCAGGCCACCAGGCTTGTCGCCGGCGATTGCGTGACATAGCATCTCATGTGTGCGACTTAAACCTTGTATGAGCGGAGGGAGGGGGCGACTCTATTGTTTTGCAATTACGTTTATTGACCCATTCCGCTTGCCAGTGTGACGTCACATAGCAACGGGTGAGCTTCGCAGATTAGCGTGGGACTCCATCGAGGAGAGAACAACAGAGTTCAAGAAAGACAAAACACCAGGCTATAATCGCTATTGTTCGCTAATTTGATCGTAAGTGTGTGTGCTTTATTGTTGCTTTTATCTGTTTGTGTAGACCTCTAGAGCGTTTTGTGTGCGCGATTGTTTAATTTTGCCGCTTTGTGCCGAGGGCTGTTTCGCGGGACCGCCATCTTTTCTGTGGGACCAGTCAAATCATCATCGGTCAGTCACCTTTTTTATCCAAATTACCCAACGGATAGCCTTCAGATTAGGAGGTTTTATTCATTGAGTACACTCCTTTAAAATCCGTCTATTTTTTTGCGGATTGGATTCGCCGTCCTTCATATCAATCCGTTCGAATGTGGGCTTTTGTTGATTTCTTGCTGTTTCTTGATATTTCCCTCCAAATTTCACAGCGCTGACACAGCGGTGGGATTGATTTGTGTCTTTCTAAATACTTTGTTGAAGGTCTTTACTCTTTTGACTCATTGTTCTTGTGTTAGTTATATTGGTTGCTTGTTTTTGAATTTGTTGTCTTTTACGCATCTAATCGCTTTTAAAACAAGCTTACTGATCGTGTGGTAGTTTTAATCAGTGTTTAATTTTAATCGTTGCTTGAGGTAAATATTGTTGCGGATCAGGGGTGTTGTTGCTTATATCTTATTATTGCGTGGCCTTTAAAATTATTTCATTGTTCCTTTCAAAAATAGAGTGCCTTCGGGAATAAGCTGTATTTAGTTTTCATATTTGGTGTATGTGAATAAAGTCTGGTGCTGAACACACAAAGTGTGACACATAATTGACCTTGAATCACAACTTAAATTAATTCACCAAATATTTAATAATTATTTCAATTAAATAAAGACAAAAATGCAAGAAAAACGTTATTAGTAAATGGAAAATACTTAGTTATAATAAGAATAAAGTGTAATAACGATAATAATCAAAAGAAAAGTGACATATATTAATGGTATAATTAGTATTGTACTGTAAATAGCTATGATCACACTGCAGACTTTTACCTAGGTAAAACCGATTTACCTAGGGAAAATTCATCAAAAATCTCCCGAGGTAAGTTCATCTCGGGTTTTGTTTTACCTTGGTGAAAAATTCTGGGAAGGTCACACTACTGATATCGGCTCCCAAGGTTTTCACGCCACTTGAATTTTTTGAAGTGTAAATTCAAGAAGGCAAGATGCGCACGGATCTAGCTGATCAAAGAGACGTTTTTTTTTCCTTTATCTCGTTGTCATTTCTTAAGCTAATTCAACATGCAAGGTGAAGCAAGGCGAAGACGTAGACGACTCGTGCCCCAAAATTTCTTTCACAGTGTGAGCTATATCCTGTTCTGTTATTGAGACTTTCGCCGATCAGCGTCTATTGGCTAGCCAACCTCGGTATTTCATTTTTCCCTAGCTATTGCTTTGAGGTAGCTGCCAAGGGAAACTCTATTGTTCTCGAGATATATCCAAGACCCAGACCATAAAATTTCCCCAAGGTAAGCTACCTAGGGAAAAATCGGTCACACTTAAAAAATCAAGTTTTCCTAGGTAAACTGTCCGCAAGTCGAGTTTACCTAGGTGAAAAGTCTGTAGTGTGACCACAGCTAATATAATAATAAGTATTTTGAAGAAAACATAGAGAAACAAATCATGCTTAAAAAAATGGTACTCTTTGTATTATTGGTAACAACAACTTTGCGGTATGATTTAGTCTTCAACATTAGTTGTTTTTTCCCTGAAAAATGCTTTTTCTTTCTGCACCTTGTGGCATCCGTTTTATATAGTCATGACACAATGTCTTCTATTTTCAGAAGCATTTCCAAACTTTGCAAGGCTTCCTTACAGACTTTATATCCCTTCAAGTTTCTGCCAAACTCCAATTAAAAAATGGCATGTTAATGGAGTGGGGCAAGTCTTTGTCACTAAAATTGATTCAAATTTGGGTGTGCGTCAGTGGGCAATGTTACTGTTATTATGCTTGTGTTTGCAACAGTTTAAAACAAGGCATTTCCATCTCATCCTCCTATCCAATTTACTCTATTCGACTTTAACTCTGGTTTGTGTTGTAGTTACAGTCATCGTCCTAATGAAATGGAAAGTCATTTGCAACACTTGTTCAAGGCAAATTGCAAAGTTAAGTACAGCCAAACACTAAATTATTTTCTGGAGATTATTTTCTTTCCTTCCATTTTTATTATAAAATTGTTTTTACATCTGCTTGAACCTCTTTACAAGACCTGCTTACAGTTCAAGTCAACATCCAAATACTCCCTTGTGCAATATTTTTGGAGTCTAGCAACAAAGGTTTTCCTTTCCACTGTTATGGTTACAAGCCTTTTACTGTATTACAGCACCTTGCTTAACGTTACAACAATTCATTCTCTGGCAGTGGGATATTCAGTTCCCTTTTACTTAGCAGCCACTGTCTCCTGTCACTCCTTCTGACCATATCTGCTCTACCCTATCGATTTCTGGCAGTTTTGTATTTGGTAACTGCAATAACAGTTGATGACAGCTTTGATGCTAGTTCCATTCATCTTACAGACCTTCCCCTTTTGTTCCCTGCTTTGTATCTTTTACTTGGTATGTTATTAAGCTATTCTTGTCTAAAAATGGTAACATTTCACCACCCTGTCTTTTTCTTCAGCATGGTGTTCAAGTCAAAAAGGTTTGTTACCTCTATTCTAGTTATAGATGTAACAGGAAAATCACACTCTTTTTCCTTTGCACCATATGCAACTGTCTTTGTCTTGAGATCACAGATGAATTCCAAATTTAACATAACTAGTGATTTATACTGGCTATCAAACAGAGCTAAACCTTTGCATGACTTTCTGTCATTAAAAGAGACATCAGGGGCTGTAATTGTTGCCTTAAGGAGTGTGAAAATGATGCAGGTGCACCCAAATTTGACAGCCTTATTGGAAGATATGAAATTAAGTGTAGCCCTCAAGACCCTATTGGGGACATGAAAAATGTTAAAAATCTAAGGGTGTGTGATAAACAGTATGCCAGTTTGGCATCCAGGGGTCATAAGCCTGCAAAAGGTAAAAGTTCGTCAAAATCTGAAGTGATGCCCAGCGTAGCATTCTGTAGGTCAGTCTGGACATGCACTGTGCAATGTTCGCAGTGCAGAAACGAAGTCTGTCTTTCCAGTGACGTTCCCTGCAATAAACACAACATAAATGTACTCAACCACTTGTTTTCAGTACCATGCAACTTTCTAGATGAGCAAACTGGAAATAAAACTGATATTCACAATGACCTTTAGCATGCTAAAGATTCAATTGACGAATCTAAAGCAAGCTACAAATGTATATCATGTCAGCCCTTCTTTCTGAGATCTGTAAAAATACAGAATGAGTATGAGAAGGCTCAAGCTATGTTTGAAGAAACACAAAAGTGTGCCAATACATCATCTTGGTCTGACCCCACTATTGAAGCCATACCACGAACAGGAAGCTTTGCTTCCACTCAAATGCCTGATGAGCCTGACAAAAAAGTTGAGTTGCCCTCAATTTCAAATTTAAAAGTAGGGATTTTTACAAAAGGATTACAACTGTTGGAAGACCAAAGACCCACAAAAAACGACTCAACTTAACACCAGTGAAACATGGCTATACACCTGAAAGACATTCCATGAAAAAACAAAAAGGGAGTGAGCCAACACACGACCCACCAAGAGAACTGAAAATTAGTGTGAGAGATGAAGCTACTGAGGATCTATCCTTGTTGAGCAATCACCAGAAATTAAATCATTTAAGGAAATGGTTGCTGCCTACCAAAAGACACATTGCCCTCAAGTGACAGTGAAGAAGAATTTGAAAGTGATTTTAAACTGTTAGACAGTTCAGAAGATTTATTTTTCCAAAAACTTGATGAGCCAAATGAAAAAAAAATGTGCGCCAAAAAAAATGTGTGCCAAATCTTACATGTCAGGTTTGTTTGACCAAACATACGACTATCAAATGGTAAAAACAACAGAATTATAGGAGTACAGAGAATTTGACAGTTCACCGACACCAAATGAAGCAAGTCAGGCATTTCATTTTGAAGAAGGCCATTTCAAGAGCCCCTGATTATTTCCTTTGACCCGCACACTGGCTGTGCTTATTTGACTGAGGGGAACCTGGGTGGCACTGAGAGAAAAAATCCCTTTTGTACCGTGCAGTGTGATTCCTCAATGGCTGCCACCCAATGGATCATTTAAAAATGTCAATGCAGATCTTACAATATTACAGTCTAAGGAAGTCATACTTCCACAGCATTTAGCACTAACAGTCCTCGACGCTAAGCAAGTTCAGTCATAAATACATAACTCCCAAACAAAAATCCTGGGGTAAGCTTATAATTTGACAATCTGAAGCAAAACCCTCATTCTGCTTTAATGGTAATTTGCCACTGAATTGTCCTGAATGGGTTTTGATGTCCTAGGTCATGAGTTTAAAACACTGTTAACAATTTCACTACTAAGCGCCTTGAACAGGGTGTCTTTAAATGCATCTGTTAATAATGTATTTCATTGACTCCAAGACACAAGACAATACTGTAGCTCGTGGAAAGGCATTTTGAATAGCCCACGTAGTTAACTTTGGTAACAATAATATGCACAAAGCTGCATAGAGCCAGACCTGCTTTACACAAAAATAATAATTTAGCAAAACTGTTTTCCTTCGGGAATGAGTTAGAAAATTACAGGAATATTCCCTACACAGGGAAATGCATTAAAACAAAAAGATATTAACACTCACCTCTTTTCCGCCCTGCCGCTAAACGAACTTTGAAGGGATTGATATGACGAACCATCAACAATGAAGACCTGAGATTGCACGTACTCAAAGCCTGGTATGTCCTTAGATGAACCTCCTGTTGCTGAGTTGAGACACCATAACATCGCTGTGCACTGGTCCTCGAAAGTGTGACCGGTAGATATGACTGGTCGACATTCATGCTCGACGATGGAAAGGAATCTTAAAAAATCATTACACCTCTGAAGGTTTCATCAAAAATAAGTACAATATACTGGTTTTCTATTTCAATACGAATCTTAATATCGCCAAATCTAAGAAAATGAAACAATATAAGCGTAAGGAATTCTATTATTTTATCCTCCTCATCAACAACGACTTTGCCCGCCATTTTGAAAAGTCACCGAAGCGAGACATGACGTCATACTGGCATGAGGATCCTGGGAGACGCTTGATTGTACCCTTTTTGAAGACTTTCTTAACAAGAAAAATGAGTACCATTTTTAAGTCGCGGCTGTATAGTACGTTTTCAAATTCCACCATTAAGCAAGTGAGCCATTCTATTAAAAGCAAGAAACAATAACCGTTATTTTCACGCACCCCTCCCCCAATCCCTCTATCCCCCCAAAATATAGTGTGACTAATTTGACTTAACCGGAAATTCCAAATATTATTGTTCTACAGGTCATAAAACTCTGTTAATAACTAGCAGTACATTTCTCAATTCTGGTTCTTAAAACTAACAAAGCAAATTAAATTGAAGTTTTTTTTTGTCTGATATTGGTTGGGAGTGGAGGTGATAATCCCCCTTGGGTACTGGAGAGGTGGAAAGACCTCTCTAGATGTCTAATTCCCCGGTTTAAGGAGTAAAAAGAGTCTATGGGGCAAAGTGTGACCTGTATGGGAGCACTTCATCCCGAACCCATGTTTATTAATTGCCAACGACTCTCAATACAGATATCATCACTAATTTAAACTAGGATTGCGTGCCTGCTGCCCGTCAGGAAAAACCCTCAATTATTTTGAGGGAAACCTGAACCCTCCCGAAAGCAGAGCCAGACACTTAACATGAACCTCGAGGGAGAGAGGTTAGACAAAAATATATTAATAGAAGTTGTAAGTAAATGACAATTAAACTTTTATCAACTTAATAATCAAAATAAGGCCCAAAGTAACTAAGTGCACAAGCATGTTAGGATGCCTGGTACAATGATTCCCCTCAGTAGAAACCCCACCTCTTTTCTGCCATATCTTCTTGACAATTGCAAATTGATTCAAAGTGTAAACAACAAAGATCAGTAGTTCGTATGACTGCAGAAAGTATAAGCAGCTTCTTAAATTTTTAAGCAAGAGAAAAGACCTCATATATAAAACCTTAAGAAAACCAGCAGAAGAATCAAGCAGTAATAAGGGAGGGTGGGATGGGATTTTGTTCCACGAAGAGAAGAATATGAAGTGATATTTTGCTGAGCTAGGCGCGAAAATATAGGCATCAACTGTACATGTGATAGCTGGCATCTAATTGGCTGAGCGAAACAATTAGTGTGACAGGGGTCACATGCAGGAAGTGACCCCTGAAAGGAAGTGAGCTAATTCTACTACTGGTAAGGGCGGGTTTATGGTTATCACATTAACTCCAATTTATCCTGTTGTATAAATTA
>BOPM01001478.1:2195-15545 GCA_022179025.1 Porites australiensis
GCCACTTGCGTCCAGTACTCTCGCTAAAATCCTCACGTGAGAAATGGTGACTGCAAAACTACTATTTCGGCAGAACTAGATAACCATCCAGTTTCTAACACAAGAATTACACTTTAAAAGGTCTTCTCTTGCGTGCTCATTTATAGCTAAAGTTGACAAATATATAATAGCATATCTTATAATGTTCTGGCTTCTTATTTCGTAATTTTATAAAATCTTCAAAACCAATATTCCACCGAACTAACAATTTAATTTCCTACCTGGATGGTCCAAAGTTACCAAAAATAAACTCGAGGCTAAGAGCATCGTCAACAGATGGATTCAGCGACTTGAAATTCAGCCATTACGCAGAGATACTGCAAGACTTTATCGCTGTAGTTTTGACCAACACCATGGTGTATGTTCTACATTTCTACTGAAAACAGCATGACATAAATTTACGAAATACCTGAGAATACAAAATTCGAACTAAAATTAAAAACCTTAAGATAGTGCACTTACCTTAGAAGTAAAAAAAACACCTTCCACAGCTTCTGCCTGCGTATAACAGGCTGCATTATTGAGTCGATCTAGCGAAGCGCACAGACCCAAAGAACGTGGGCCATTATGCAAATATTTTAGCCTACGCACCTTTAGCCTTAATTATATTCGTAAATTATTTCATGATTCACACCTTTTCTTTTGTTATTCAACAACCCGTTTATTTAACGTACAGCCCTTAACAAACTGAAAGCTAGTCCGGAGAGAGCTTGATAACATAGCAGGGAAGAGAAAATTATAAATTTATCTGGTATAAGTCCCTCGTCTGAGGGATTTTTTCAGATAAATCCCTCGACTGAGGGATTTTATACAAACAAACCCAAAAGCGAAAAAAAAAAAAAAATCGGAAATTAATTCCCATGAAAAGTTCTCGATGCAATTAATTGCAATTCAATTTTGATGTTTCTGACGACATAAACTTCCTCCTCTACACCAATTTAGACTTCAACGACGAATTTGCTGAGCCAATAATTAAGTTCGTCCTTGTCAATGATATTCAAAATCTCTGGATTGACTTGGGGAATTCCCTCACTGTCTCCGTTCTCGGTATTTATCTCTTACTTACAGATCACGCGATCGCGATAACTCTAGAAAGTAAATCAAGATTATTGTAGTAGTTGTTGTTTTTTTTTTTCAGTTGTACTTTAGCCTGATCGCTAAATACGTGACCTAACTTTACCACGAAAGAGAACTAACCAATAATACAAAAACACAGCCCGGAAGTCGAGTCAGGCCAGGCTACTTAATTACGTTAAAATTAATTATAATAATTACAATTGTGACATAAAATTATATTTTAGAAAAAAGCATACTCGTGAAAAAGGATCGAAAAGGAAAAAGAAAAAGGATAAGGGGGTTTAGCTGTTAAGACGTTTGAGGGACATCATGTAACATTACTTTTCGTTTAATGATATTTTAATTTAAAGAAAGATTTGTAAACAAAATACAGGTAACTCGTTCCATTATTGTTAGGGACTTCAAGATACCACAACGGCGACGGTAACGAGAACGTCAAAAAAGCAACAGGTTGAATAGGAAAAACAACAACTCTTAACGTGGAGCATGCTTTTTTGTACATTTCTTTGCAGTCCCTACACGTGAAAAAGCCCAATTTCTGACGTTTTATAGGGGACGTGAAAGGCTTCAAAATAGTTCGCTTGCATTTGACAAAGTAAGCGAATTGGAATAATCGCCATAGAGATTGAAAGAACGCAAATTCACTTTTTGGCAACATTTTCGCGGCCGTCGCCGTCGTGATATCGTAAACTTCCTAATCAGAATCTTATAAGGGCCGCGTTTTCCCTAAAAGTCAGAACAGGCCGGTTATACAGCGGTTCCGATTTTAAAAATGAAATAAGGGAATTATCATTAATGTCTGTGGTGAATGCATAGTTACATGTATGTTGCTCCTTTTGCCTTTAATTTTTCAGTTATTATAAGTTATAATTAACGTTATATGGAAAGAGACTAAATGCACAGATTCAGTAACGGCCGCGTTTCAGAGAAGGCTTTAAGGCACAAGCAGGACTTCGCCTTAGTAGCAAACATCGTACAAACATCAAACGCTCGCTGAGTTCGAGGAACACACATGCATAAAAATCAAAACTGGATATCTACAACGTTTACCTCTAAATCTGCAGAAACGAAGAAGTAAACGAGTTCCAAAATCTTTATAATTCAGCGCGTTACACTTCTAGAATTTGACACTGATAGAGCTATAAAAATTTTTACGGGATGCATCATGAGATACTTGAATAATCCTTGTTTAATTGATTTTGCAAACGGTTTTTCATTTTCTTTACGCTAAAATCCACAGTGACCTTTTATTTCGTTTTGTTAAAGGACAAAAAACCGAAAAATCTCTTTTGGCATATCATGATTTAAATATAAGCTGAAAGTTAACCTAAACTGACACCTGACACTCCTGTCAAGGCCTGTATTGGATGAAGTTCAAGACTTAACAGTAGAGTAAATGATGATGTATATGTAAGTGTTGTTTTATTGCAACCAGCTGTAATGCTGAGTCTGTGACCGGCCAAATGACAAGAGCGATGCTCAGAACAAACAAAATTCACGATAGCATCATCTTTTCGATCATTTTACTTCTAGTTTCAGGTAAGAAGTGTTTGTTTTTTCTTGCTAAATACAAGTGAAATCTAGTACTGTTTAATTTTTATATTCAGAAGAAAGTGCGCTCTAAGTCCTACTTTAATTTGTATTTACCACAAAAATATTGATTGAGGACTCTGTTTTTACGCCTTCTAGTGGAGAAGAGATCGCTATAATTTCTACTAAGCCACCCGAACCGTGCAGAAGTAAAAGCTATTTGCGGGACAAAGACAGTACAGGTCGGTCTGACTCTCAGGGTCCGGGGATATAACCGGCCACCTTCCGGTAACCTTCCCGTCTACCACTTGAGCTAATCCTGTGCGTCATCTTATTCTTTTCAGGTTTAAAGTTTCTTCATGCTGAAGGGAGCAAAGATGGAGGGTATCATGCTGGTTTAAGGGGTAAATAACATAATATAGACTATTCATGAAAGTACTTTTAAAGACATTTGATCAGTACAAAGTTTCGTGAAAGCGGGGGGTGTACATGTGTTACTTTATTGGCTTGTTTTATGCTGCGCGCCACCAAAAGAGTGTTTTTAAAATATGTTAATCGAAGATGAGCTCAATACATATCACTTCGTCAAAATAAAATGCATCACCTACTAGCCTTCCAACTGTATGAATAGAGATTTTCTCGATATCTCAGCGGTGCTTTGATGTCAAGAATGCTCAATATACTACTCAAACCCACTTAAACAGACAATATTTTTATAATCAGAAGGGAGCTTGGCCGAGTTAAGTTTCCCAAAGACTTCTGGGACTGTTATTAGGGACAGCGAAAAACAAAATTGGCCAATAGCTAATCTGCGCGTCCCCACTAAGGATCCCAGAAACAAATACGTGCGGGACGCATTTTGGCTTCAGTCTCGTTTCTAAAGTGACGAATTTTATGGACAAAATGTGTTAAGATAATTGAATGGTCATTTTGTAGTCGTTCGTTTGGTCAATGGTGGATCCATCTTAGAAGGCCGAGTGGAAGTGTTTTACAATGGAACCTGGGGAACAGTGTGTGATGATCACTGGGACCTTAATGATGCCAAAGTAGTTTGTCGGCAACTTGGATTTGGAAGAGCTGTAGCGGCATTCAAGGCCGCTGTTTTTGGACCTGGAGATGGAACAATATGGATGGACGACGTAACGTGTACTGGCAACGAAAGATCATTAACAGAGTGTCCTCACAACGGTTGGGGAGTAGAAAACTGTGGCCATAGAGAAGACGCAGGTGTCCTGTGCTCAAGTAATAAAAACGTTATTTTTGGATAGTTAATGAATCGTTATGTGATATAGTTCTTCACGCGTTAATTGAGTTTGACCTTATTGTTAAATAAATGTTTCATATTAGACATGTACGCAATTTGAGCTCAGCTTTCAGCTGTGATAAGTTTCGGATTTCTACCCTTTTAAACATGGGCGCTAAACAGTTGATATAAAGTACACTCAAGGTTTCCCATGAGTGTATTTCGCCAAGGTTTTGTAGTTGTTAAGGGGGTGATGGCCTTCCATAGGCCAGGCCACCTAATTCCTGAGTTGCGTAGAACGTTCTATACATTCATTTTTAAACTAAGATGCTGCCTACTAAAAGTACAAAATTTATGTCCTGAATGTATCGGCGGTTCTGCGCTGTAACAATTACCTTGCAATTTGCAACCGTATTCAGTTAAAAGATCACTAAAAAAAGTGGTATCGGTCGCTCATATAAGAGGTGTTCCTGGGAATCATGCCCCTCTTGTTTAATTGATTGAAAGTGATATAATATAAGGAGAACTAGATGTTAGTCTTATCTGCTTTTCTCAATAGATGTCCGCTTGGTCAATGGTGCAGATTCCATCCTGCAAGGCCGAGTTGAAGTGTTTAACAATGGAACCTGGGGAACAGTGTGTGATGACTCGTGGGACCTCACAGATGCTAACGTAGTTTGCAGAGAGCTTGGAGTTGAACGAGCTGTAAAAGCACATGTGTCTGCGACTTTTGGACAAGGAAATGGAACAATATGGATGGGTGACGTAAGGTGTACTGGTAATGAAAGATCATTGACAGAGTGTCGTCACAGCGGCTGGGGAAAACAAAACTGTGATCATAGTAAAGATGCAGGTGTAGTTTGCTCCTCAGGTGAGAAAGAAGGTCGTTTTATAAATGAAACTATGCGCAATGGCTGGGGCTGCCGCGGCTAGAAAAGTTTGGACCAAACGATTTACCATGTACGCCAAGGGTACCGTACTGGTACTTAATTGGTACTTAATTTCGCGTTTTTCACGATTGTAAATTAAAGACCCGCAGATAAAATTCAGGGTGCGTTTTTTTGGAGAATCCAAATCCGGATTTTTGAATCCAAAAAGGAATTTTGCGTGTTTTTGGGCAAATCCAAAAACAGATCATGAATTCATAAAATCCACTCTCAGGTTGGATTCTTCGGATCAAATCCAAATCCAGATTTTTGAGATTCAAAATCTGAGCGTTTTGGGGGGAAAGGATTTGCAAAAAGTATTTTTGACAAGCTGTTTTTCGAACAAAAATGGTACGCAACAGATGCCGTACATGTATGACTTCTAACTGAACCTATGTTGATGGCCCCTTAAATTTTGAGCCATTAATTACTTGCATAAAATTCCATGTTTGTCATCTAGTCACATTATTTGTAGACTGCCTATAAACCCTTACTTGTCATGTTTTTTGTACGTATGTAGTGTCTGTTTACGACGGTTTATTTTCCAAGTAATCAAAAAAAAAAAAAACAATTCATAGGCTTCACTTTTAAATTCTTATAATCTTACAATCCTAAGGTGTGTATTCTATTCGAGAAACGTTTGTGTTTGGTAGGTGAAGAATCCATAAGATCTGAGATCGCAAATCCGTTTTTGGATTCTCCCCGAAAAAACACACCCTTAATTCACAGAAAAAAAAGATTGCTTTTTAGCAACTGGTAATAACAGCCACACATACAGGATATGAAAATACACAAATTATTTTAGTGGTTTACTGGTACGTTCAATGTGCAGTTGTATCTTCTGCAGTGAAATAACGCTTACTTGCAAGGATTATACATATGGGTAGCGAATCTTAAATTAGAAAGTTGAGACTATTTGAAAATAAAAAAAGAAAGGAAGTTGATGATCATGAAGCTTTAATCGCAAAATTTAATGCCCTTTTTTTCATATTTGCCTATTGAAATCACGAAAATAAAACCCCGTGAAATACGTATAGTGTCTCACCAAAATTTGCGAAATTAGGTACCCGCGAAAGTAAGGACCAATAACTAAAGGTAGAAGCTCGGAAACAATGATAATTTTTGTTGTTCTGATCGTTTTAGACACAGTAACAGATTAGAAAATTATCGTTTGTCTCGCAATGTACATGTCGTTTTCTCTGATGAACCATTCTCTCCTACATAGAAGTAGCCGATTTGCTGACAAATCAAGCCAGCGGGACTATCAGTCTATTATCCACATCGTATCGTAGTGGAAAGGTGGAAACGTGCAGGGGGAACAATCGTCCTTTTCTGATTAGTGAGTGTGTGAAGTGTTAGATGTAGTCAAACAAATTTCACAAAGGGGTGAAGTAACCGAGACAGTTCTTTGTATACAGCTATTTCGAGACAGGTTGTCGGAAAAAGTGCACGCGACAATCCCGAAAGGTATTGTGGGTAGTTTTAAGTTCACTTTTCTTCAAAGAAATTTGAAAGAATGGCACGGAACGCCATGGATGTTTGTTTGCGAGAGCTAAAGGAAAGCAGCAAAAGCAAGTTCGACAGCTACATTGTCAGGAATTGTTTATTGATCATATCCCATATTACCTTTCGGGATTGTCGCGTGCACTTTTTTCCCGACAACCTTTCTCGAAATAGCTGTATATTACGTGACCCGTCCGATACGTACAGACTGTTTGTTCCTTGTAGTAATTGAATAAGGCAAAGTAAACCTAGCATTCTAAAGCTAAGCTCAAATTAAGATACCCTATATCTGTATATGATACAAAATTTTTCAGATGTCCGGTTGCTTGGCGGTGGTGACGTCACTCATCACAAGGGCCGTGTGGAAATTTATTACAATGGGTCCTGGGGAACAGTGTGTGATGATGGCTGGGACCTTGCAGACGCTAACGTAGTTTGTCGACAGCTGGGATTTGAAGGAGCTTTAAAAGCAACTAAGTTGGCGGCCTTCGGCGTAGGAACAGGAAAGATATGGATGACTTACGTTCGGTGCACAGGAAGTGAGAGCGCATTAAGGGAATGCAAACACAGTGACGTGGGAGGATACTTTTTCTGTGGCCACTATGAAGATGCTGGTGTTGTTTGCAATTATGCAGGTCCTTTATATTTTATGGTTAAAATGGCCCTTTATTTTCCCTTTTGGTAGCAATACCATAGATTCCTAACCTGAAAACTTACATTGTTAGAACTGGTGCTATCCAATGCTTCCAAGTTGTTATCCTACAGTTTTGTGTCTTAGTGAATTCTTAATTTAATATTCTTTTTCCATTTCTTTCTTATTCTATCTGACCAGCACGTTTAGTACATAAGCAGTCACACAGTGAAGGTTTAGTGCAAGTTTACTACAGAGACGTCTGGCACTGGGTGTGTGCTGATCAGTGGGATAAACAAGATGCAGACGTGGCTTGCAGAATGATGGATTTTGAGGGATCATTGTCAGCTAATTTTACACTTCAGGAGAAAAAGCGAAAAGGAGTGGGGGCATGGCTGATTAACATGCAATGTTCTGGACATGAATCTTCTCTCTTCTTGTGCGGCAATGACAGTTCAGTGGGATCACACAACTGTAAAGGAAAAAGAGAAGCTGGAGTAAAGTGCAAACCAAAGGGTAATATATATCTGAATAATGTCTTTGTATTCAATACCGATTTAAAAAATCAGGCCAAATATCTGTTGAAAAGAACGGAAACTCTCCCAGCGTGTCTTTGATTGTCTTGATACAAAAGCATTCAGAACTTTTTGGCGGTGAAAGCAACGGCCACAACTCAGGTCCCCCCACGCAAGGGAGTTTTATTTGCTGCTACCTCTCGTAACATGAGCCTTGTGTACCCGTGCACACACCTGCAGAAATCCAGCTAACATAAGCATCCAGAAGAGATCTAGAGTGAGCAACCTGTCAAATGTACAAAACAAACGAACAAACAAACAAACTGGGTATACGTAAAACTTAAGAGCCGAGCTTTCAGCCTCTAAAAAGGGTAACTGAAAAAAAAGGCCTTTGTCAGGACGACATTGAACCACATAACCGTATTTTAATTTTCTTTTGTTTTCGATTCGGGGCCAAAACGACAAATCTAATTTTGAAAATAACTTGTTTCACAAAAAAACAGCTCGTTTAGTTGGTGCGGACAACATGGAATCTTTCGGTACTGGCCGAGTGGAAGTGTTTTACAATGGAACGTGGGACCGAGTGTGCGGTGAAAGCTACTCAGATGATATCTGGGATCTGAAGCATGCCAATATAATCTGTCGTCAACTTGGATTTCCAGGAGCTCTGGTTTTCAGAACTGTTACAGCAACTGTCGGCAAAAACAATTCAGATCAAACGAAAAATTGGTTTAAAGCCCGAGGATGTGTGGGCAATGAAACGTCGCTAACAATGTGTCATCGCAGCGGGTGGTCGAGCTACTGTAGTAATAACAAGGGTGCTCATGTAGAGTGCATTGCAGGTGATTAACTTAAAATCCTTTGCGAAGACAATGAGTTAAGATATCCTTGATAAGAATATACGATCAAGATATTTCCCTCTACATTGTAATGTAGCCAGTCAGGTACTGTACTAATATTTATTTTTGTCTTCATTTATGCATGAATTACCTCGCAAAAAGTTGGTTGCCCGACCTTTTAGTGTACTTTTCACATATATTAACGTTTATTGTTGCGTTCGACGTTAGAGGAACGCAACACATAATCCTGGGATTCCTGTGGTACTTGGGTGTCCTGTAGTGCTCAAGAGTGACCTTTTCAGGAAGCATTTTTCGTCGTACTTCTGCATTTTTTTTTTTTGCGCCATTTTGAGTAATACATTTACTCCGAGTTCCAGAAAATATCACTTTCACTGCTATACGTACCTTTCTCTGCTAATATACCGGTCAAATCGAGCTGTAACTTCCTAGAAAGACACAAATAAATACAGGTAACAGTCTCGTGCAAAATTTCCCACCTTTTATGGGTGCTTTCAGCGCTTCACTGCTGTGACCTCTCTCGCGGTCATTCAAAGACAAAATTGGTTGAGACTATAAAGAAGAGTTTTTCTCGTAGACAAGTGAGTAATTCAGTGGCATTTCCGACATTGGAAGAGAATAGCTTCCTTCATTCCATTGAAACGGAAGAAAATTGTTTGTAGAAAGCCTGCAAAACGACAGCTTCATATATAATTTTGCCTTGTGTTTTTCCAACCGCCTTTTCCACATCAATTGCCACTGTTTTTCCAATCGATCATTTTTAACTGATTTAAAACAAACTTGTGATCTGTGTTATATATATCAGTTACCCCTGTCATAATTTCAGTCTATTTTTGTCGAAATATTAAGTTGTTTTCTTTGTCATTTTTTTGATGTGTAGCGGCTAGTTTTAACATTTTAGCAATGAAAAAAAGATTAATATAAAGACTGGTGGAAGAGTGATGAATGTCTCAGTGTATTCACATAATAAACACATTACTACATGGAAAGTGCTTTGTGCGATATTTATCCACTTGTGTTTTTGTGTGAAAAATCGAACAAGTGAGCGTAACTGGCGAACGAATGAGATTTCTTAATACACGATATTAACTTATGCATAAATTATGCACCTTTGTGTCCTTTCATAGCTCGTCTTGTCAGTGGTCGTACATCCAGTGAAGGACTTGTTCAAGTTTACTACGACAAAACTTGGGGCTGGGTTTGTGCTAATCAATGGGACAAACACGATGCTGATGTGGCTTGCAGAATGCTGGACTTTGATGGAGCGTTAACAGCAGATATTGTGTACACAGAAAAGAAGAAGACTAGAGAGAATCGGGTGTGGTTGAAAAGCTTGAGTTGCGTCGGAAATGAAAGTTCCTTATTTGAGTGCGTTCATGAAGGTCTCGGGTCACACGACTGTGAAGGTGAAAGGAAAGCTGGTTTACTATGTCGATCAAAAGGTGCGAAATACGACTGATCGGTAACAAAGATAAATGCGAGATTTAAATTTGTGAATCTACTCGTAGGCCGATACCGAACAAACCCTCAGTCTTCTAGCAGACAGGATATATGTGTGCTTGAAGTATATAGTTTGACTGACATTGTTATTAAAAAAAATTCTGACTTCTGCACTATGCATTTAAAGTTTTTTTTTTTAAGTTTTTTTTATTTTTTTATTTTTCCTTATTTTACTCTTATATCAGACGAAGAGCCATACCATGGATGTACTGATATTAAACCATTATTATTATTATTATTATTGAAGTTGCAGCTAACTTTTCTTTTCACGGCAGTTCGATTGGTTGGTGGAGGTAATGTGACGTCGCAAGGCCGAGTGGAAGTGTTTCATAGAGGAATCTGGGGAAGCGTGTGTTTTGACTACTGGGATTCAAGGGACGCTAACGTGGTTTGCAGACAACTCGGCTTTGAAGGAGCTTTGTCAGCGACATCGAGTGCGGCTTTTGGAAAAGGAAAAGGAATTGTGTGGATGGATAACGTAAACTGTGCAGGGAATGAGAGCTTATTAACAGAATGTGAACACAATCAAGGACCATCAGTGTACTGTAGTCGTTATGAATTCGCAGGTGTGGTATGCACGGCAGGTAGGAAAACATTTTTCACTGTTTTTGGTTAAATTATTTCATGGTTACTTAGTCTCAATAGTGAGAATCACGGCAAAACAACTGGGAGTGCGCACACCGCGCTTAATGCGAGGGAAAGAGAGACCGGCCACTCTTTTTTCTGAAACGGTAAGCAAACTAAAATTAAGGACCTCTAGTTCAATTAATGTTTTACGAAGCTAGTTTATACATACATTTTTTCTGTCTTTTCAAGACAGGCGCAAGCAGCTGCCAACGTTTCAAAATTGTAGTCTTTAGACTTTTCCTATTTGTAGATATGTAGTTTCTAGCCTTATCCACTTATAATTAATTTTACATTTTTTACATATTTTTAACATTTTTATATTTTTAATTAATTCCATATGTGAGGGCCACAAGTTTATTAGTGTTTTCCCCTATTACGTGTCACCCTCGTTTAAGTCCCAATAGTGACCAACAGCAAATTTTTCCTCACGATATCCATACATTGTCATGACATGAGATTATGAGGATTAATAAAATGATCACCTAAGAGAAAATGCTTTGATCTTTTATCAAATTCTCTTAACTAATTCTTAAAGGACATGTATAGAGATCAGTTTAGAGAATTTGTATGTGGATATTGGGGCTTAAATGGTTAAATAAAGTTTGCTTGTTTAATTGATTGATTGATTAAAAATTGATTTAACCAATCAAAGTTACTGTGACCATTTACATTTAACTTTGAAACAAAGTACTTGACTGTAGACCTTACCTCTCATGCTTTTTTTTCGTCAGCTCGTTTAGTTGAAGGGAAATCTCCCCGAGAAGGACTGGTACAAGTTTACCATAAAAACAATTGGATCTGGGTTTGCGCAGATCAGTGGGACAAACACGATGCTGATGTGGCTTGCAGAATGCTGGACTACGATGGGTCACTGTCTGCGTTTTATGACAGAGAAAAAACCATTCAGGCGAAACCCACAGCATGGCTTAATAGCATGCAATGTACTGGAAACGAAAGTTCTCTCTTTTTATGTGACCATGGCGGTTTGGGAACACGTGACTGCAGGATTAAAGCTGGTGTTGTATGTCAGCCAAAGGGTAAGATAAAATACTAATACTTTTAACACGCACAGTGTGATTGTGATGTATTGGAAGACCGTATTGCCCGTTGACAGACATACCTCGTTTAAATACTGAATTTATTACAGGTTAACAATATTATTGTTATTTGAAATCGAGGTGAATAATGGCAGAATGCCGCTGGTAAGTACTGATGGTGACAACACTCACCAAGATTTCAAAGAGTAATGATTAAGTTTATTTACACTCTAGGCTTGGTTTATGTCATCGATCGAGTGAAATGCATTATAGAATACAGAATTTTGCACTTTTTGACTCCAAATGTCGACATAATGTAAGAAACGTGAGTAAAGTTACTTGCCGTATGCTTTTAGCGTGGTTATTTGCGTTTTGGTAAAGGTTTTAAATCGCTTGAAGTAAGCTTTCCCACGTTTTCTTCTCGATATTTGTAGCAAACTATGGTCAGTTATAGCGTCAACGGTTTCCAGTAATTCAAGCGGATGTTCTTTTGATGGCAACTTCGCAACCTTCAGGAGTACCCAACGAACATTTTTCGCAAAATTGATTATACGATGTCGTAATTGCTAGCAAAGTGCTTTTACGTCAACTTATGTTAATATTTAACTTTCCTGGGAAAAAAATACCCGCTCTTCACTGCTAGCCAGCAAGACTTTCAGAAAATAAAAATCCCAGCCAGCAATCATGTTTAACGACTTTAACGGTTTTTGCCAGCCAGCAAGGTAAAAAAAACAAAAATTACGCAATCCCAGCCAGAGTGAAACGGAATTCGGTTTTTGCCAGCCAGCGGTAGCAGAAGTAAGTTATGAGCCAGCCAGCAAAGTTTCATTTAACACATTGCCAAGAAAAACATGTAAGTCAGTAGGCAAGATCTGTTTTACGTCAAATTTACATAATATAAAAGAAAAGCGTGTTTAACCTGTTTCACCCTTTTATCTAGTTGTAGTTTTTTCTTTTTTGAGATATAGGGAAAAGATCAGTGTATTTGTTTAGTATATGTTATTCCCTATCCCCAAGTATTACATAACAATAACATAACAACTAAAGACATTCAGCGGCACTTACAGTTTTGGAATCTGGACTTGAGGAGTAGTCTTGAGTTTTTGCCAGGTAAACGATAAAAAGGAAGATCCCGAACTTAGTCCATAACTCAATAACACGTAAAAAAAGTGATCACCGCAAAGCCTTAAGACCAATTTTTTCCAACGATAATCGACTAAGGCGAAATAAAGTTTAAGAATAAACAACATAACGAGTAAGCTCGATCTACGTGTGGTCTCCTCTGCAAATTCACCCCAAATTCAGTGTAGACACATGCTTATCGCCACCATTGTATGCCGAGCCTACTGTTACTCCGCAAAAAGTTTACACCAGAACTGATAGAAAGTTTCGAGTAAACAGGCTTTCCGTCGGAAACTTCTAACCGCTACGGCTGAAAACCACGAACCCACAAAGTAAGGGAACGTTTGCGGTCTTTAACTCGAGTTTCAACGTGGGGAGGATGGTTTCCTCTTTCTTCATTTACGTAAACGCCTGACAGCAAACAAGGACCTTTCTGTTGCGGTATAAAAAAACAATGCTGTCCATGTTTTCAAATATGCTATGGCAACAGTTTACTTTTTAAAGCCAGACTGATAACGTGTTCTCTCCGCACTAGTACTAGAAGAGCTTGTCATCCTGAGTTTGATCTTAGTCACTCATTTTTTCTCCAGCCAAGAAGCCATAATGGTATGTCGTCCGACAATCACCACAAAAGTTTCGCAGCAAAAGCCAGTAGCCGTAGGTAATTAGTTTGGCAATCACCGTAAAAGTTTCACACCAGAACTGGTGCAAAGTTTCGCAGCAAAAGCCAATAGTCGTAGGTA
>BOPM01001478.1:15555-25555 GCA_022179025.1 Porites australiensis
CGTCTCAATATTTGATGGCATTTATGTGCATTAGCAAATGTTCTTAATTCGATACACATGCTCGGCAACCTGACAAAGAAACACAACCACTTTGCTTACCTTTTGGCCGCCTTAACATCAGGTTTAAAGTAGAACGTAGGCCAGTAGCTGATATGTAGACAAGCATATTAAAACACGAACACACAAAGTGTTTTCTATAAAGGATCGACAGCGAAACGACTAAAAACAAAGCGGTGAGCGGTGCTTGACTCAACTGTGTCATTTTCTCACTACGTGTATCTTTTACAAGGTATTCACAGCAGGACGTTTTGCTTACACACCCAAACAAATTTCCGTTTTCACAGGCAAAAGGTGTCATTTCCACAGCTCGCGTGGGGTGATTTGCACGCGCAGTTACTTGCTTCGCCCACTCTAATATCCATATAAAAATTACAGTGCGATTGCCAGGAGAAAAAATATACCTTTTTATCCAGCCAGAACCGGCATAAATTTTTCATATTTTCAGCTAGCGAGGCGCTCATTTAGATTTCCCAGCCAGCTAATTAGCCAATGTTTTTTTTCCAGCTAGCACAAATTCTGCCTGAAGAGCGGGTATTTTGCCGAGCGGCTCCGTCGGGTACTCCTGAACCTTCCACCGCATAATTAAAAATCTGGTTAACAGTTTGCTCGGAGCAGTTTGTAAACGTTGCATTCAAACTTGAAGGCTATCAATGGCTATACTTAGTCTTTTTTCGCACGCGAACTTGTTAGCGAGAGTTTTCTTGTTCTTCTTGCTCTGTTGAATTGCAAATCGCTGTATTTACCCCTCCCATTCTTAAAATAGATAAATAAATAAATAAATGAATAACAATAACATTTAAAATCTTTCCTTCCTTTAATCACAGTTAGACTGGTTGGTTGGGGTAATGTTACATCTCAAGGCCGAGTTCAAATGTTTTTCAATGGATCATGGGCAGGAGTTTGCGGTACCCACTGGGATATAAAGGAAGCTTACGTGGTTTGCCGTCAGCTTGAGTTTCAAGGAGCTGTGGCAGCAGCTACATCCTCGGATTTTCCAGGAACAAAATTGATGTATGGAATTCAGTGTGCAGGAAATGAGACGTCATTAATACGGTGTCGCCACAAGATTTTTAACGGCTCCTACTGTTTATACAAGGAGGCTTGTGTAGTATGCATTTCAGGTACGTACAGCGTAGAAGTAAAGGCTGTGTCGTGCTGATCATGGCGTCTAAAGAAGTTGTCCTCTGGTACTACTGCCACTACTACGGACAGTAGTGCTACGAGACAATTGCGTTGATTTTTTTCCTCTTTCGTCTATAAACAACGGTCACACACTCTCGGATAACTTATTTATTCGGCTCTCTTTTAAGGTGATGTTACACGAGACGATTTGCAACGACGATTTTAAGCGCGACACAGCGTTGCAAATTGTTGCGACATTGTTTCGAATGGTTATAACATTGTTCCAGCATTGCAACGCTATGTTAGTTACGCTAAAAATCGTCGTTGCGAATCGTCCCGTGTATCATGCATCACCTTTAGTAGCAAAATGAATTTGATCTCATCAATATACATTTTAACAATAAAGAAGGATTCTTTGCCTAGCCTTGAAAAATAATCCTTTAAAAAATAACAAAGGACGTAGTATTGAACCCTGTGGAACTCTACAGGAAAACCTTTTTAGTGCCGACACCGAGAATTCGTAGTTTTTCCAGCAAAATATTATAGTCCATCAGCTAGGGGGGTTGTATGGCTCACTTAAGGGGAACAAACAAAACATGTATAATTTAAATCTTTGAGTAAAAAGCATCACAAAAATGCATGATAGCAAGGATAGAACAGTAGCTTCCATTTTGTAAATCGAATTTTAAATTTGCCACTGAAACCCTTATTTTGGTCGCCATCTTGGATTTATGAACAAACCTTTGATTCCCTCTTAATTTAAACACACAATTTTTTAAAAGAAGATTTGAACTACTAGGTATCTGAGATATTATTTTAGCATTGTTAAGGTTAGTCAAGATGTGATGATGTCATATATGACGTCACAGTGACCGCCATGTTGCTTTTAAAATTAGCCTATTCAACTGATATCTCAATCATCTAAATAAGAAAATTGCCATTAACATTAATTAAACATAGCAATTTCTTGTTTTTCACATTACAAACCTGTTTTTGTGCTGCAATGGGCAAATTTCACTTTTTTATGGGGAAAAAGGCCAATTCGAAACAAATTGGTAACTTTCTTTAACCCTTTGGTGACGGCCGGCGAGTAGCGAAAAAACCGCATTTTTCACAAATTCCTCTTGTTTGGATTGGTTTTCGGCTAATTAGCATGGCTAAAAGAATGGCCAAAAATGATTTTTGCATCAAAAAAGGCATATTTTCCGACTAATCGGACGTAATTAAACGGCTTTTTTGTTTCTCACGCATGCGCACAAGCCAAAATTTTGACTTAATTTGCGAATCTATTTCGATCTCTCTCTATCGCTCTCTTTTTTTCTTTGCCTTTCTTGTTTATTAGCAGTTTGCTCACTTTGTCGTCTTTTTTTGCATGGAATTGTGGCTGGCCAACTTTTTAGGAAAGGGAAAAATTTATTCTTTAAAGAGCAGCAGATAAACAGCGACATTGGCAGTGGATTTTTCCTCAAAATGTTACCTTTTTGTGAGTGTAACGTTGTTAGGATTAGTCTGAATCTCCAAAACGAGATATCGCTGGAAACTTTTGGGACGTTGTTGCTTACAAATTTATTAACTTATATAAACTGAAAGCTAAATGGGTCTAGGACGGAAAACATGCAGGATCATGCATCGTTCCATATGGAGTGATAACGACCAAAGCAGTCGTCGAATGTTTAAGGCTATCGAAATCACAATGCTAGAAGAACATGTTTAGAGCTATTGTAGCTTCGTTTTCTACGGCAAGTAAAACATACCTCTACTAAGAGGTAATAAGGCAGAAATAAGATAGATAGGGGATTGTGCACTAAAGGGAAGTCTTGGTAGAGCTGTGCCGCCGAGACCCTCAATCCTCGACGCTGTTTAAGTTTAAGACATTGATTTTTTTTGTTTTACATAAAGAATCAAATCGTTTTTCAAACTAACATCACGGAAATAGATACATTGAAAACAAATTATTGGTATTGCAAATGTAAACTGCTTATCACAAGCCTTCCCCACAGTCTTTTTAAGGCTTCCAGCTCAAAAAGACACTGTTCAAGACACTTTTAAGCGAATTTACTATTAAAATAGAATTTTACTATTAAAATAATAAAATAAATTATTAGAATTTTACTATTTTAATAGTAAAATTCTACACCCTGTTTAATACTCAAGACCTTGTGTTCAGCAGCAGATACCTGACGTGTATAAGCCAAATAGGGGAGTGCCCCTCCCCCTCCTCCTCGAAACGTGCTCCAGAACGTGTTTTAGAACAAAAGCATTATCATCCCATAACTTCCATCATTCCCATAACACCATTCTTCACTGCTGACATTCGCGTTTGGAAAATTTAACATAAACGTAGATTCGCATGTACAGCATTTTCTGCTCTAACATCATAAGTTGAAGAAAGGTTAATTCATACGCATGAGTTGCAGCTACTTTACCGAAACGTGCCAACGAGGGGCGCAGAACGATGATTCTTCTTCACATTGAGACTTGATAATTGCTCCTGTAAGTCGAAAAGATAACTCGCATGGCGGCAGATTCTCCAGCTTGACCTTCCAGCTTTAAGCTTGGGATGAATCTCGTAGCAGCGCACTATGCCACTTCTTTCGGTACAGTTCACAAACGCGTGCTTCCGTATCTTGAATTTAAAGTTCTCATTGGATACTGATCACTCTTTCCCACGATACTCACCATAACTCGGACGTACCCTCCATTGGTTGTAGAAGCTGGACTGCTTTCCACTGCCTTTTACCAAAGATGGCGAGATGTTATCACAGCCTGTGTTCGACTTTACACCTATAAGGGCTCCTCATGAAGCAGTGGTTAACATCGCCTGGGTCAAGTTGCATAGAATGTTCGCGCCTCTTCCCTTTTTCATGTAGCACCTTTTCAAAGTCAAGGTTTTGCTATGAGCAAGCAGTAGGACAAAGACATCAGTCTCAGTGTCAGTGTATCAGAGTGCATCACACTGTCATTCCTACGTGCATGCCGAGCATACAGAACAGTATGTGCATCAGCCTCTTGGTCACGGACCCTTTACCTCAGGAACTGGGTCACCATGTGTCACCACGTGTCTGCCTCTAGTTGCCCGACTGGTGTTCAGTTGTCACACAGAGAGTCCATGACCCACTTGCCGAGTCTGCTTCTAAATGCTTCAGTTTTGCCCTGTCGGGCACAAGGAATTTGACGATTTCAGTTTATTTGTGTTGGGACTTAGCAGCTCCTTCTATGACTTCACAGTGTAGTGCATTGCAGTAAATCCCTGTATTGTACACTGTCAGCAGTAGAAATTATTTTCAGTCTTTTCACATTTTTGATCAACACCTCGCACTACAAGTCAACCACTTCGTCTACGCACCTGCTGCACGAAGTTAGTTACTCTAAGCGACCACATGGAGCATGTGCAAACAGCTCCAGAGGAGATCTACAACTTCTGTAGCCTGCCGTTTCATCGAAACTGCCGGTTTTGTTCTCGGCTTGCCGGAACTGTCCCAGAAGTGCCATTCAAGCACAAGAGGAAGTACTAGATCCTTGTTGCGAACCTTCATGCACAGTCTTCACCTTGGTCTTCTTCACCGAGTCAAAGTAAGCGCGTGATTGGATGAGCAAAAGGCTCATTACAAAGTCATTCGCTGGCTGCTTTCTCTTGCCCGTGGAGTGCAGTTAGTCATCACTTCCTTCTGTGTAAACAAGCTTAGCGAGTTGCAAATCTCTCTCGTTGGTGAACTTAGTTCGGCCATTACATTGATTTTGATGAGACGTGCGGGGAATTTACATTCAGCTGAAACCTCTAAAACTAATTCCGGTCATGGACGCGTGACTGGATAAGGTTGTCCACTAAGAAATTGCTTTCAAGAGGAGACTTTATTCAATACACATGCAATGTAAACATATGATTTATTTACTTACTCTTTTCTGAAACAATTTTCTAAACCTTACATTTTTTCTAGTTATTAAACAAATAGCGAACTGCCGGTCTTGTTGAGTGACCAATAACGGGCAATGTTGATTTAATGTTGATTCATAGGTATAGGACCTCAGGTAGTTATAATTTAAGCTCTAAAATAAACGGAAGTCGTGTTTTTAGTTCAAATATGTTTTAAATCTACGCTAAAACAACATCTGTTTAAGTGAAAAGAATATACGCAACTTTTCAGCCTTCCCCAAAATTCAAGATGGCGGCCAAAAGAAGACAATGAGGGGCAAATTTAAATTTCGATTTTCAAAGTGAAAGCTACCGTTTTATCCTTGCTATCATGCATTTTTGTGATGCTTAATAGTCAAAGATTAATATGTGACATGTTTCGGCTGTTCCCCTCGAGTGAGCCATAAACCCAAATTTTCGGCTCTCAGCTGATGGACTATTACCGTCAGATCTTTCGCAAGCGAAAACATTACAGCTGTGTCTTGGTACTATTGAAGTATCAGTGAGTACAGGAGTCAAGCCAAGCAGTGGCAGTGGAATCTAACGATCGTAAATACGTCTTATTAGCCTAGTTCTCTGTCCGTACTAAAAATTACGGACCGAGTTTTGTATCCATCGATTTATGGCGAGGGTACGGACGAAGAAAAGGAGGCTAATAAGATGTTTATTATATGGCTTCCTGTTTGGGGGACCGGAAAAAAGAACAGGGCACGCGATTTGACAGTCATTTGACAGGCGTCAAAAAAGAAAGTTTTATTGGCTCACGAAAACAATAGCACATAACAAAGGGTTTCCGAGAAAGTGAAAACAAATAGACCATACTGAAAAAGTCTACTCTGTCAAGACTAAGAGCACTGTGCATGTAAGGTTTAGCTCGCCAATGTAACACTAGAGCACTTTGGGAACTGGACACCATGTCTGACTTGAAGTCGCTTCCATCTTTCCTTCGTTGGTCTTTGTAAAAAAAAAATTAAAAAACCCTGCAAATAGCAAAGACGCTTGTCAAAGTAAGTTTGTTGCCTTTGTCGAAGGATTCGCATCGTTAATTTTCTTTGGCAAAACGTGTCGAATCTCTGCTAGTCCATTCTCGTCGTTTCAATGGTGATCTGCCCTAAAACTTTCAGACACTGAATAGAATTCTCTTCCTCGGTAAGTTTACGATGCACTTTCTTCATCAACTTCGTTCTCATTAAAAAAGGCTAGATTAAAGGCTTAGTTAGCTGCACAATGACCATTTAGTTTAAGAATTTTGGTCTGTACAGTAAGTTATGGATCGCAAATTGAGCAATCACGGGACGAGAACAGACTTAGCCAAATAACAAGCCAAATTATCTTTTTTTTAACAATAAGTTATCCACTACTTATTTATGGAGTTAGGGCTCCTGAGAGTTTCAGTTCTGGTATACTGATAATGATCAATAAAGCACCCGCCCCATGTTATCCGGGAAATTTTTCCACTAAGCAGTCGCCTCGTGTAATCCGGAAGATTTTGTCACTAAGCACTCGCCTCGTGTAATCCGGGAAATTTTTTCACTGCAGAATCGCATAACTTTTCGGCCCCAAAATCAAATATTCAAATCAATATTCAAAGAATAAAAGGGCGGGTCCTAGTTAACAAACCAGTCCATTTTGTTTGGTTAACTGATGGTTGTATAATATGACCTGCAAAACTACTGAAAATTCGATCTTTAATGTAAACGACAACAGCTTTCCAGACCCATTACTTAACGGGACTTAAGCATCCTCCTCCTCCTTATCATCGTCATCATCATCATCATCATCATCATCATCATCATCATCATCATTATCGTAATTACCAACAACCATCATCTTTATTATCATCATTCTAATCGTAATGCGGCGTCATCAATGGCAGGAGCGTTATTACCATCATATCGTCAAAATCCTCATCATCGTCATCGTCATCGTTATCGTCGTCGTCATCATTATCATTAGGGACCTTAAGCAACGACGACGACGACGACGACGGCAGTGAAAAAATCACTAAAAAAATGAATTTGCGTTCTTTCAAACTTTATCGCGTCTATTTGAAACCGCTCAATTCGTCAAATGTAGGCGACTTTTCCTGGAGTTGAATTCTTAAGGGCTTTGTCCATGTTCAAATAAGGAAGATTTGTCATAGTAGGTCCACGTCCTCCATAAATCGTCGCATTGGGAGGTGTCACGTCGTAGTTGTGCAGTGGACGTCAAAGAAATGTACTAAAAAAACGTGATACACGTGCAGAGGTGTTGTTTTGCTCATAAAACCAACTGTTTTTCGACGTTGTTGTTGTTGTCGTCGTTATTCAAGGTCCCCATTATCGCCGTCATCATCGTCATCATTATCATCATCATCATAATCATCATCACCATCATTACCATTATCCTTCCAGAAGATTCTGGACGCTTAAAATCAACGCCTTGAAATTAATATTGCCAGCGTTAACATCCTTATAAATATTTAGTATTTTTGTTATATTTGTATTCCAAAGAATGATTAAAATTCCTTATCTACATTTCATTCTCAGATTCTGAAAAAGACTTTTCTACGAATTTTCCAGCCGTAGAAAGAAAAAGATTCAAAGGTAAAGTCGATCGGATCCCTTCATTGGTTAAGCAGTCTGGTGTCAGCACCTACACTCAATGGCCTAATTATCTGCCCTCCACATCCCGTCGTTAAGGAGCTCTCATTTTTTTTCTCCATCCTTACAAAGACAGGAGAAAAACACAAAATCTGCTGGTACTTGGAATGCAAGCCAGACTAAACGGATCTGTATGTTTCGTCACTGAGTCATGTCATCATTATCATCATCACCATATTCATCAACATGGTCATAATCACTATTATCGCACTGTTTCAGCAGTCGTAGCAAAGCAATCATCGGCGAAATTAAAACAGGGAACTTAAGCAAAAACGACGGCGACGGTTACCAGAACGTCACTTATAAAGTGATGTCGCGCTGCTTCAAACTTTATCGAGTCTATTCTCTCCCATTCATTTCGTCAAATCTTGCCAATCTTTTCTGGAGTTGAATTCTAAAAGACTGTATCGAAGTTCAGAAAAAGAAGAAGAAAGTCGTTGCCTTGTGTTCACGTCCTCAACAAAACGTGAAAATAGGCATTTTCACGTTGTAGTCGTGTTGTGACCGCAGAGAAATGTACAAAAAAGTGTGAGAGTTGTTGTTTTGCTCATCTTAACCTTTTGCTCTTAAGCCGTTCTCGTTGACGTCACCGTCGTCGTTGCTTAAGCTCCCCGATGTAACTATGGCGACGGCAACGAGACCGTTAAAAATGCAATAGGTTTTGGCCCCGATTACGTGAAGAAAACTTGTTCAGGGTAGAAAAGTCACTCACCTACCCGAGCTATTCTGGGCGAACCAACTTTTCATACATTTCCTTACAGAACGTAGAGAACTGTTTGCTCGACTAGAAGGCTAACCACCCCCACCCCCCACCCCTAGCCGGGTTACCCGTCAGTTCGATGACGGGGTCACTCTCCTAGACCGGCCAACTTTTCTCCATATCAACACTTTGGTTTGCCAGTCGGGTCAACTTGGTAAAGGCGATACACTCATGTAGAGCATCTGCGAGCGCTGTTGGCTCGTGCAAAGGGGTCACCGCCGTCGCCTTTGGTAACACCATTTTATGCAATAGACCAAGCGTTCACTTGCGTCCTGCGCGACACTTAAGGCTGGGGTCCTTTCGGCTTCCCTCTTTCACTGCTTTTCACTGATCTGACAAAGTTTCCATGTTTTTGCACATTTCGCAGCTGCGTGCAAACCTGGACATGTCTCCCGCGTGAACGGCTGGGTCAAATAAAAGATCAATAAAATTAAAAGAGGTCGGCCGGTATGTTATGGACCAAAACTGTAGGAGGAGGCTTGTCAATAACGTACATCATGGCTTTGATATCATCAATTGCAAGGGTTTATCCTCAATTGCAGCTCCTAATACAAAGGGCATTACTAATATTGCTGCTCTTATCCTTATATTACACTTAAAAGACGTATCGTTTTGACGTTTTTTACGAACTTGACCCTGCTGTTGTAAACATGGTCATAGAGTTCCAACCTCTATTTTTTCTCAGGTGGCACAAAGGCACATATTCAGCAACTTACAGTCACTGTGATTGTCTTGGGCGTTTTACTTTCCGTATCTCTTGTGGGTACGGGGTTTGTGAGTTGGAGGCTCTGGCATCACTTATATGGAAAGAAAGAAAAAACCAAGAAAGACAAGCAGGAAAACATTGAGATGGTTGAGGAGAACAATGCTGTTCCTTACTCAAGAGAAAGAGGAACACCTCTGTATTCTGGGCTTTGTTCTGTGGCTTCTGTGGAAAACAATTATCAAGGGCTGCAGCACATGAAGGCCTTTTATGAAAACGCAGATGTAGCCCAGGTGAAAAAAGAGGGCGAAAATGAAGCTTATGAGACCGTTGGACAGGTTCGTAGGTTCATGCGTCAATTTAAAGTAGGCCTTTTAATCTAGATTCCCTGGATGTGAGCCCCTTTAGATCTCAAGGAGTGGGGGAGTCTCGTTATTTTTGGGGGGAGATGGTGTTGATTTGAGAATAAAAGAAATTCAGAGTAGAAAAAGGTTTACACATTAAGTTAAACTGTTAGTTTGCTAATGAACTCTTTGGAACCTTGTTGCGGTTACGGATTAGTTGGAAAAATTAACTGTATGCTTCCAGTTTAAGCCAGTGGGAAGACAGATATAGATATTGAGCACGCTGTGTAATCATAAATAGATTTAGCCAAGGCCAACAGCAAAGTTCTCTTGAAAACTTTCTGAGAAATCTCTTTCTGAAGTCTGAGCTTGCGATCACTTGAATACCACAACTGGTCAGCGGAGAACTTTAAGAAAACACATCACATAGGCTCTTGCGTCACCTTGATGATTTGT
>BOPM01001478.1:30555-44232 GCA_022179025.1 Porites australiensis
TTTCATGCTGAATCGGTGCGCGGTTCATTGATGCGGGAGAGATTTGTGAGTTCAGTGAGACTGCACACAGCTACCTGCCTTGTTTCGCTTTATGTAGGAAAACAACACCGAGAAAACAACGAGCCGCAAAACCGTATAAAATGGCCATGAATTGAGCCCAGATTCAGACAGAAAAAGCAACAACAGGCCCAAGTTTACGTAAGTACAATTTATTTCTATATTTACGGTTTAACAACTATTTTGAATTTCTCATACAAAGTCTTTAAATCGTTCGTAATATGCAAAACAGTATCGAAACTCGCGGTAATTTATGCACCGAGCTTGAACCGCCTGTGAGTTTTGTTGTAAAAACTTACTTTCATAGTCCTCATCAGTTCCCTGGTCGAAGGAGAATAAACTTGAACCGTGGAGGTAAATTTAATTTTTGACCCATGATAACAAATTTTATATTCTTTTTTTTTTTCTCTCTTGTTGATGCAATATTTTAGCTGGGTTTGGCCTTAACAATTAAAAATAGTGAATTAGAGTACTCCCATCTTCTTTTTCAGAGAGATTTGTATTTCACTGAATGTAAAGTATGTGGATCTTTTTCAGAAGTAGGCTGATCATGACCACTTACATGAATTCCCTTTTCTTTTCATGCTTAACTAATCGGGCCAATTTCGATATCAGTTGCACGGCTTTTCATCTGCCTTTTTGTTGGCTTTTTTTTTGTTTGTTTTCAGTTTCACTTGAGCTTGTTCTTTGTTAATCTAGGTCCCAAATTTAACAGGGATGATTGCATTTTCTTATTGAATATAAGCTGTCACATGGCATCGGTATGCAATTTCCCAGTCGGAGGCACAGCTAACTTTGATAATCTCTTACAAAAAAATTACAACTTTCTTTACACCAGAAATACAAAACTCTGTGAACCTTTGGTTACCTATAGATTGTTTTTGTTTCACCATAAATACTGCCCATATTTTACTTTCCTTGTCAAGACTGGGTGGGGAATGGGGGGAAGGGGAGGAGCCTTGTAATTTTTTTTTTCTTTGGTCAAGAAGGGGGTTGTCAAAACATTTTGTGTGATGTGGGGGGGGGGGGGTCTTTAAAAGTTTTGCCCCTTTTAAAAGTATCCTCTACCCCCCCCCCCCCCCGCAGTGTACATAATGAATGCAGCCTTTAAAAGATTTACTTCAGTCTTACTCAGTTATTTCTTATTTTTTAGTTGTTTAATTCTGCCGCTTTTACTGTTCTTTAATTATTTTAATCCAGCATAAGTTCAATAGATTGCATTTTACTGTCATGAATTCGGTGCGAAGCAAATCATGTTCCTACACATTCAAATGTAAATAATTGTGGCGTTGCCGCGTGTCTTCTTGACATGATTGCTTAATAATCGTTGGGATGAACATTTTTAGTTGTGACGTCTGCAGGTTTCCACATGCTATATTTTGAAATTGTCCTTTTGGAATTTCTCGTCTCGTCTGCAATCGATCTATTTTACGGAAAAGTCTATCCAATCATCCTTGACTGAAGAAGCTTCAGTCACACCTTCTGTAGTTTGACTACTCGATCGAATGAATTATGAATTATGTGTGCCTAAATGTTTTCGGCAATTTTCATACTGTCCGCCTTGTTTTAATTTATTTTAACTGAACAACCAAGGCTTTAAGCTTCGCAGACAAATATTAGGAAGAAAATCATTTTTCCAACGATTTTATGCTTATTTCAGAGTCTTCCTTGACGAATCAGAGCCTAATACGCAAGCAATAATCTGAGTCAAGCAGATGGGTTTTCTGAACCTTGCATATGGGTTGTTGGTCAACTGTAAAATCAAGGTGCGATAACGGTAGTGGGTAGTGAACTTTGCAAGCCAATAAAAGGCGGTTAAAGAAGATCGAGCCTCGCCCTTTTGTTGAAGAAGAACTGGTTACTTCCCCCTTAAAAGTTCCTTCAACAATTTGAAGGACGGTTTGCTATGCATTTCAAGTCATTACAGGAAAACTAAATTTCAATTTTTTTTCGCTCCCAACGGATTCCCCTACTGTCACTACTATGCTCACGATTAGGCGCTTCACCCTTAACAAAATAATAATCACCAAAGCGTAACTGAGTTTCCTACTGATTCAGAATAATTTAGTTAGGATCTGATGCTTTGTTTGATAACATTATTCGGCACAGTTTAAGGAATGCACAGACATGAAGAGCAAGGCAAAAAGTTCATAATTTCAACAATGGGCATGCATCAGCTGAAAAATCTCGTGGAGTCGACTTGTAGCAAGTTTATTGAGTCCTTGACTAAGGATAAAGTACACCGCGGATTTCCTTGTACTTCCCGGAAAAAGGATAAAGAAAACAACAACAACAACAACCAGTGACAACATTATCAAGAAATGAACCAGGCCTCTCAGAAATCTATTTTATAATAAATTAGTAAAAATAATTAACTATTTACGAAATGGCGAATTTCCAAGGTGTGATATTTTGACCTTCAGTTTGACCGAGGCTGATTTGCTTTAATAACGCGTGGTGTAAAGTCAAGTTCGAAAGCTTAATAGCATGAGTTCAAGATTTCAAACCAATCATGTGTTTAAAAAATGTTATCAAGCTCAGGCAGAAGCCGATAGGCTTCCGGCTCAGGTCAAAGAAGACACAGATGAATAGCAAGGCAAAATCTAAAATGTTCGGTTTTTCCTCTGCGTGCGTGTTTCAACAGTTCTGTGGTGTACGCTGCAGCCCACTGTTGCGGTTTTATTCATCCGCTTCAGTAAAAGGATATACAAAGCGACAAATTTTCTTGGCGCATTTTGATGAACAAGCTGGCACTCGATCGTTGTTAGGAGAATTTGGATGAGGATCAAATTTTACTAAGTAAAACGCGGATCAGCAGATTAGAAACAAAGAAAATGATGTGTTTGGGACTTAGTCCTTCAATCGCGCTCTGCTGAATCAACGACGAGGACGAAAGCGATGTTCAGAAAGACAAAAACTCGCGATTTTATTGTGTTTTTGCGTTTTTACTTCTATTTTCAGGTGAGAAACTGTGTCTTTCCATGCTGAAGGGTTGATTTCTAGTGTCGAGTAACTTTTACGTGCTTACGTGCGTAAAATTTATGTTGACTGCGCAGATAAAACAGAGGCATTATGCATGAAAGGTAGCCTGCGAAAACAGCCGTTTCTCCTCGCTCTTCGCCGCTGGGTACGTTTCACGCGGAGGAACGTCTGCGACTCAGCAACAGAAATTCCATACTGATGACGTAATTCAATGTTTACATAATATATACGGTAGTCATGGGGTTCCATATCCAAATTTGTTCAATTTTACGTTTCTCCTGGTCGATTTTACGAAAGTATTGTGTTCATCTGCGAACTAGCTTTAGCAAAACTCAAATGCTTCTTCTAGAGAAGAATAACTTTATTCCACCAATTTTGATTGCTTTGTTGGAGATTCATCGCGTTTTACATTTTACATTCGTGGCCTTCTGTCTTTTGTCTGTCATTCGTAAACAATAGCTAAAACAATGTAATTACTCCGTCGATCAATCAGCGCTTCTGGCCAGATTTTACGTCATCAGTATGGAATTTCTGTCGCTGAGTCGCAGACGTTATTCCTCGCGAAACGTCCTCAGCGGCGAAGAGCGAGGAGAAACGGCTGTTTTCGCAGGCTACATGAAAGTTTTTTGTTGGTTCTCTCCCTTGCTCCAAGAGGTTTTTCTCCGGGTACGCTGGTTTTCCCCTCACCTCAAAAACTAACACTTCCAAATTCCAATTCGATCTGGAACGCACGGACACGTTTGGGTAAACAAGCAATTTAATTTTGTTTTTTTTTTAAAGGTCGCTCGTAAGCGTAAAAGTTGAACCTCGCTCAACTTCTCGTTTAAGCTCAGCACTTTTATCTTGCCTCTATTTTATTTACCTGATTAAAATTTACGTGCGTTAGCTAAAAACGCGTCAGTGGAAATCAACCTTAAATCAACCTTAAATCCTGCTTCACTTTAAACAATAATTAAGCTATAATTCCCAAACGTTTTCATAAGTTCTCTAGCCTTGTTTTCGACACCCCGCCGCCTATGATATATTGAAAACAGCCAACATACGCGTTAACTTTATACTGTCAAAAAAAACTGAAAGAACCATGACGATCACCCAACGACTGGAAATTCATATACAGCAAAAAAGAAGCCAAATCGTCTGGAATGTAGAAACTCAAGATGTACCCGAGATACCGGTAGAAACATTACGGAATGTAAAATGTAATCTGAGCAGATCTGATGGCCTTAGTATCAGGCTTAGTACTTGTACATTTCCTAATTCTCTGAATCTAGATGGTAACGAGTGAGGTAAGAAAAGTAAAAGAGGAAAGAATTTGAAGGGGAAAAGGTTACTTTCAGGGAAGGGTCGGAGTCGGAGTCTGAAGGATAAAGGCTTTGAATCTTGAATAATATAGAATGATGCAATCATTTAAAATCAATTGAATAGCGCTCCCCTTAAAAACTGAGGGTTAAACGCTGTTTCATGGTGTGAATGCTCAGATTTGGTAACGACCAGGATTCAAAGAAAAATCAAGAGAAAATGGCAAAATAAATCAGAAAAAGGTGGGAGCCCCGAGGACGGCACACAACAAAGTTTTATACGGGGAGCCTTTTGCGGCCCGAGGTCCAGCCCTTAAACCTTTTATATGCCATTCTTGAAATAAAAGGTACTTCTTTCCTTTGCATCGAAAAATAGTAATCCCTTCAAATACTTAGACTTAGAAAGCTACATCTGGAGTAAATGCACTGTCTCGTTTCACAGCCATAAAAAACGGCTTGTCTAATATTCCCTTAGAATTTAACTTCTTTAAAAGACCGAAATGACAGATTTCCTTACCAATTCATAATCATATCCTTCAACTCGCGAAACCCACACTCTTTTTATATGCCTGAAGCCAGAAAAAGGTGCCCCTTTCTTGAGAACTTCGGATCCCCGTAAAGGCCGCACACGGAGTACCCCTCACGGGGCGCGAGCAAGAATACAGATACAAGACTTCTTTTTACCGCATTTGCAGCATGGGAAAATCAACCTTGTTAAACAAAAATTGAACTTGAAAAATGCGAGGGGAACATATCATTGTTTATGGTAACAACATAGTTTTTCCACTGCAGCATTTACCCATTTTAATCTTCCATTTTCTATATCACTGTTCAGGGACCGCGCAGGGGGTGTGGCTGGGGGGGCTTTAGCCCCCCACCCCTCCACTTTTTTGGCTGATTAGATCACTATTTTTTTTTTGCTTTAGTAAAGCAGGTCTTTCTTTTACAAAAAAAAAGTACAATAGATCGTTTTCACTGTCACGCAACAAAAAAATAAATTGAAAACCGTCCAGTGAAAGAAGCCAAGAAAATAATATGTTATAAAAGACTAATTTTTAAACAATTTGTCCAAGTCTCAGGTCTTTTTGGCCCACAGTTTCTGAGTTATTTGCCGAAACGTTTCACGCATCTTTGTAGAGCTTTGTATGGAGACGCCATATTGGTGCACAGTTTTGGTGCACCAATATGGCCGCCGAAAATCAACAAAAACATCAGGAGTTCACTTGTTCTATAAAAGCTCCTTCTTTTCACTCGAGAACTAGCCTACGTGCGCATAAACATATCTTCTAATACTTGAAATGGTTATACTGCTGAAAATCAAGAGGAGAGACTTTTTTTCAACGAGACAGCATTCCTATTTTGGTGTCACGCACTCTGAAAACTCGGAAGATCAAATTGCTGTATTTTCGAAATGAAACATGCTATGGGACTGAAAACTTGTACAAAGATTAACTTTTTGTTTATCTTCAACCTAGTGTAAATAAGAATTCGTAAAACCTCGCTATTTTGACTTTACAATTTGATGACGTCACTGTGAAAACCATCTATACATTATTTGATGTCAAATATGAGGACCTCTTAGGAAACGAAACCTTATTCTGATTTGTCCATTTCGATCCAATTTATTTTTTCGAGGGTTTTCTCGTACAGACACGGCCAGATGAAGCAGTTTGTCGTTAGGTTTGTTCCTGAACAGACGATTAGATTTTCGCCTGCACAATAATGGTATTTAAACTCTTGTTTCCACTTTCACTCGTTCTTGGATCGGTGTTTCTCGACGCCATTGGTTTAGTTGAGTACGAAGATGAAATTTCATCACTGGATAAGCTTGAATGGGGTTTTGCAGAACGTAGTTTTTTTTATCAGAGCTGTTTATCGCCGTAAATATCTGAAACAAGATTTAGCAATCTGACAATACTTAATACCCACAAGCAGAGAACAGACAAACTTTGTCTTATAGAAGTTGCCAATGAGTTTGCAGCTCTCAATGAAAATCGAAAAAGCAACTTTGGCACCTTCAAACTTGGAATCCGACTTAAAAATGTCCGGGTGACACTCATCCGTTGCGCCTGTTGGGTTTAACTTAGAAGTTCGTCTATTCATTTAAATTTGGTCAAACGTGAAGGCCAGTTTGTTACTCGTTGTTTCATAAGAACTAAAAATTAATCACCTTTGGCAGTTTTAGATCCATTTCTAGCCATTTCAGAAGACTTTTCCCGGGGGAGCATGGCCCCGGACCCCACTAGTTGTTGGCTCACGCTAACGCGTTCGCATTATCCCCACCACTTGAAAATCCGCTCAGCGGACCCTGCTGTTTCTTTATGAAAATCAACATCAAGGGGATCAGTACAACTGAAACTGGCCGAATATATAGCTTTTCTAAATAAGGGCTATAGTAAGAAAAAGAAAAGATGGCACGTGCGGCGGTTAAATATTTCGCTTTTGTGAAGCAACAACTGAACAACAGCATAAGCTTTATTTGCATGACTATATGAGTTACAGTATTGCAAAAGCTTAAGATAGAAAACAATTTAATATACTAAAGATGATGCACTTATTACAATAGTCAATCAAGTGCCATCAGTATGATTTGATAACAAATTATTACTTAAATCATTACATAATGAAACAAATTTGAACAAATGTGAATGTACAGAAAATTCTGCGAATTCATCAATTTAATTACTAATTCTGTGCAAGATAGCTAATCAAAATCGACAAGATTTTGTTGGATTTGATTGTAGAAGTTTTCCCTTGGGACCGAATACTAATTGGACAATGCAACCTACATTACTGATATAATATATATATTACCTTGCACTAGGAAACCGTAACTGAGTTTAACGACAGCCTTTCTACGGGTTCGGTGCTAACACGCTCGCTGAGTTCTACGAACACTTACGGATTATATCAAAGCAAACACATGCGTTCATCTGATCATCAGGTACCTTCTTTGTACCTTCAGTGACAGTTTTTTCATTTTCTATATCCTACAATCCACGCGCGTTGGCCTTTTATTTCGTTTTAAGCGAGACATCTTTTTTAGCATATTAGTCATAATAAGAAAGAAATTAACCTATACTGAAACTCCTTAAGGTATTTGAATAAAGTTCAAGTTTACTGTTTCTGCTGTTTAATTGCATCCAGCTGTAACGCTGAGTGAGCGGTGACCGCGACCATAGGACATGAGCGATGCACAGAGAAAACAAAATTCGCGATAAAATCATCTTTTCGATCATTTTACTTCTATTTGCAGGTTAAAGGTGTTTGCTTTTTCTTGCTAAACACCACCGAAATGCTATATAAGTTATATTCAGCAGAAAGTGTTCCAAGTCCTAGTTCAAGCACGTCAATGTTACCATGAAGATATTGATTGAATTGATGACTCTGTTTTTAGGCCTTCTAGTGGAGAGGAGATCGCTATTTCTACTAAGCCACTCGAACCATGCAAAACTATAGCCGTTTGCAGAGTAAAGACAGTACATTAAGCCGGTCCGTAACTCTCAGGGGATCGAGCCAGCGACCATCCCCTCTGACGTGCAGTGGTCTGCCAGTCCAGAGCTAATCTTGTAAATTTTTTTTTTCAGGTTTAACGTTTCGTTATATTGAAGGGAGCAGCAATGGTATGTATTATGTTCAGTAGTATAAGACAAATAGACTTTTCATGGAAATGCTCATTCAAGACATTTGAAAAGAAGAAAGTTTTAAACAAAGACCAGAGATTGACTTACTATATTATTGCCGGCTTATTTCATGCTTCGCGCCACTATTGCAATAAGTGGTTTTAAAATTGTGTTAATCGAGGATGAGCAGATGTTATATATTACACTACGTCGAAATAAAATGCATCACCTATAACTTTCAAACTTATGAATAAAGTTTTTCGATGGCTAAAAACAGCTGGTTATAAAACAAAAGCAGTGCTTTTATGTCATGAAGCTATAGACTCCTCAGAATGTATTCAAAATTGAGCCCACTTACAGACGTTATTATTATTAATCTCGATCAAGATCCACTGATTTTCAAAACTAGTGGTCTTTTAATTTAAGTTAGACTTAGTTTAAGTGATATCAGCCCAAGAAGAATCGAATTTGCCTTAAACTGAGAATTTTTAAACGAAGGGAAAACAGGGAAGGTCTTTAATTCGCCACTTAAGAAACCAGAATGGAACTGCCGGGGCTGAGTTAAGTTTCGCAAAGACTTCTGGGACTGTTACAATTGGCCAATAGCTGGCCTGCGCGTCCCCGTTAACGATATCAGAAACAATTGCGAGACACATTTTGGTTCCAGTTCCCTTCTCGTTTCTAAAGTGGCAACAAACCGTGTAAAGTTAATTGGTCATTTTGCAGTTGTTCGTTTGGTCAATGGTGGATCCATTTCACAAGGCCGAGTGGAAGTGTTTCACGATGGAAACTGGGGAACAGTGTGTGATGACCACTGGGACATTAATGACGCCAATATAATATAACTAATTTGATTTCGGAACCATCCACCTCAATACCCTTAATTTGATCGTTATTACGTATGGATAATGCCAATAATTCAAGTACCATTATGAAAAGAGATGGCGAGAGTGGGTCGCCCTGGCGAACACCCCGTTTAACATGCATATGTATCCGAAACATGGCTCAACAGCACAGTCCAAGACCTGGAAATTGAAATCCCTGGTTATGTCATCTATCGTCTCGAACGTCAGAATAGCAGAGGTGGCGGCGTCTGTACCTATAGGTTTCGCGAAATTTCAAAACCGAGTACTTGACTGACAACTGTGGCTAAACATCCAGGTTAAGCACATGAAACCATTTATCGTATGCACGGCGTACAGACCACTAAGGCCTCCATTGTCATGTTTTGACCTTGACCTAACTGAATCCTTTATTTTTGCTTCGTCGTTCAATGTGCCTATTTACCTGCTTGGAGATATGAATTGTCATCTTGAGAGTAGTGAAAATCCCGAGGCTAACGCCTTACCAAATTTCTGTCGCTCCTACAATCTCTCACAGCTTATTACAAGGCCAACACGAGTAACGGAAACTACTAGCTCGATTTGGACATAATCCTGGCTTCAGATAAAAAGCGAGTTCTTAATGTTATTTTGGAAAGCTCGATCAGAGCTGATCAGCGACCACGACCTAGTCTACATTACATTAAAACTAAAGAAAGAGCGCTCCAAGCCTGTTTACATCACCACCAGAAACTAAAAGCATTACAAGGCTGACGCATTTCATGATGATTAGTTTCAAAGGCACCGTGGTCAATAGCGCTGATGTTTTTGATGATGTCGAGGACAAACTTCATGTTTTCAATCTGCATTTTTCTTATACACTTGACCATCATTATTAGAGCTTTTAAGTACAAGTTTTTAAATTAATTAATACGTTATACTTCTGATCAATATTATTGTAAATATTTTAGGCGTCCTTGAAGTAGGTTTTTATTGTAGTAAATTTTTATCTTTTTAGTTTTATGTAATTAATTGAATTATTGTCTTTGAAAAGCCTCTATGAGAAAAGTCACTAAAGTATGTAATGTTAATGTATGTGTGACTACGCTGTTGACGCCCCGTTGGTTTTAAGCTTCTTTGGAAAAATATAAATCAATATAATTTTATAGTTTACTATCCCTCTTGACCATATTCTTTCTTCATAGAGTAAATACCATAACTGCATGCATTTCTTTGTTTGAAAGTTCCGAGTTCACAAAACTGCTCTTCTGCGAAGTAATTAAGCTATAGTTGTAAACCTTCATCGAGCGACAAACATCAGCTAAAATAGATCGGAAAACGCTGCTTTGTATTTTCAAAAGCTCCCGCTCTTTATAATCCTTTGAAAAAACACCAAGTTTAAGTAAACCATGAGCAAGTGACAAAGTGACGAGTATTTAAGCTCATTAATATTCATTCAAAATATTTCTCCATTTCTGATACGGCATATCATCGAGTAAATGGGACCTTGCCCCAACAATCGCAGCGTCTCGAAAGTCGAGCTGTTTGGGTCGGAATTCAATGCTGTCAATGAAAGGGTGAAAGGAATTAAGGCTATCCGAGTTAGACGATGGCCGAATTTCTGATATAAAACCATGACCATGACTGTAAGTCAGCTGATAACGTGCTTCGAGGTACCTATGTAATATGGGGAAACCTTACTTTCTTAATTCTTTCCACACCCACTCCAGGGAACTCTTCATCTCCCCCTCCGGACACTCGCTCTCACCCTCACAATAGGGCCATTTATAGGAGAAAAAATTTACGTTCGCAAATAAAATAGATGCAATGCATGATGGGACGCTCGTAAGCATAAAAGTTGAACCTCGTTGAACTTCTCGTTTAAGCTCAGCACTTTTTATCTTGCCTCTATTTTGATTTACGTGATTCCAATTTACGTGCGTTAACGTGCGTAAGACGAGAAAAACTTCGCATAAATGACCTTCGTGTCTTATATAAGAAGCGAATACGCATGCGTTTGGCAGGAAAATATTGTTTACAAATTACGACGCGTTTTCGTTTCCCTGAGTTATCGACTAATTATTTTGGTAAGGGTTGTTTATTCGTTCCAGTCAATATATGAGCACGCTGACAAATGGAAAGAAAAATGTTTGGTCCAGCGCTTGTTTTGGTTTGTTTTTGCTTTTGTGCAAAGAAAATTAATAATCACAATTAAAAACTAATTTAATTCCTGTCTTCGGGCAACATTCACGTGAAAACGAGTCAAGGACCGAAATAAGATGCGAAGCATTTATACGAGCTGTTTTCGTCTTAAGTAAGACATGCTCGTATACATGGTACAGTTTGCGTCTTATTTAGGGCGAGTCCTACGTAAGACGCGCTTTATTTATCCTCTTATAAATGGCCCTAATGTCTCTGCTGTTCCGATGAATGGTAAATAACTGTATTGATCCTTAATATTTTTTTATTTTGTTTGTTGTCTTTAATACAGTTAGATTGGTTGGTTGGGGTAATTTTACATCCCAAGGCCGAGTTGAAGTCTTCTTTGAAGGATCCTGGGGGAGTGTCTGCGGTTCCGGATGGGATATAAAGGAAGCCAACGTAGTTTGCCATCAGCTCGGGTTTCAAGGAGCTATGGCAGCAGTTACATCGGCGTCAGGTTTCTCCTTCATGTATAGCGCTCAGTGTGATGGAAATGAGACGTCATTAACGGAGTGTGACCTAACCCCTCAAACCTGGTGCTGGTCCTACAGGGCGGCTTGTGTGGTGTGCATTCCAGGTACTTACAAATAATAGACCTATTCGGCTAACTCAATGTTGTACCCAGTTCAAATCTCCCGTGGATAAGATTCTTTGTGTATTGTATTTGCATTATAATGGGGAATTCACATTTAAATGATATGGAAATTCCTGAAACAAAACGTTTTATTCCCAAAGGGTTTGAATTGGGTACAACATTGAGTTAGCCGAATAGGTCTATTACAACCTAACAGTCCGAACCAAGGTCATGTGCGTTATTTGATATTTGCTTTGCAGTGCAAAACAACTGTCACACGCCGTAACCAATTTGTTCGGCCTTTTCACAAAACCAATAATGGGCCAAAAACGAAAACAAACGCCTTGAAAGGTATGTTCGATTAACTGAAGTAAGTAAAGCGAAAAATGTCTGATTCCCTTGGAAAGTCCAGTAGTAGACTAGGGTCAAAGATAAGCCCCGTTAATGGGTTCCCCTTGAGTTCAGTGTGGGTTCCCTCGCAAAAAGTAGGTTCCCTTTATTAATATGCACAACGGTCGAGTCAATGACGTTACCTATTGTGATAACCTAGGTAAAAATGGGTTCCTCCATACTAATGAAGTGCCTAGTCAGTGTCTTCCTGCATACTAATTCGGTATAGGTTTACTAATGAGCGTCACTCTACTTCAATAGGAACAATAGGCTTGCCCGGTAAGTAACTTGAGCCTGGTTTACGGAGCGTCTATTAAGGAAACGGCTTCCTATATCTTATTTAACGCTAAAACTCAGACATATAAACAAAACACATAGACAAAGTGGAGCTGAAAACTCTATTTCAATTTTGTCTGACGTTTTCTCCTATCTATCTCGAGGAAATGAAAGTCTTGCCACTTTCACGCACGGTTAATCAGTTAATTGTGCGAGTTCATAAGCCCAAAGTTGAATACAAATTAGTTCATCTCTACAGCTAGACCCAAGGGTGCACCGTGACGTATTATTATATAAACAAATAACTTAACAAGGATCAATTAAAACACGCGACTAATAATTGCTAGCAATAAAATCAGACACGTACGGTGGCCCGTAAGGGACATTACAATATATTTTTTCCCGTAAGTTATCGCGCGATAATTTCAACTTATCGCGCGATAACTTTGAATTATCGCGCGATAATTAGTCATTAATTTTATCGCGCGACAATTAGTCAGTTTATCGCGCGATAAGTTTGAATTATCGCGCGATAATTTTTAAATTTTCTCATTTATCGCACGATAACTGCTCATTTTATCGCGCGATAATTTTAACTTATCGCGCGATAACTTAAGAAAAAAAAAGATTGCAATGTCCCTTACGGGCTACCGTAGACACGAGATACCGTTTTAAAAAAAACTTTATTAAAAACAAAAAGAGTCAAATACACAGCGATCTGTAAGGAATGGAAATTAATTAATTCCTTCTTCTTCACCCATGGAGTACTTGTAAGGTTTGAATTTCTTATGCCGACGTTTCTTCATCTGTTTGCCATGAGATTTAAGATCATCCAAATAATTTAGAAATTGAATCCGACGCCTTTTGCGCTTCGGGCCTTGTTGTGATGGGGTTTGTACTGTGGGAGGAGGGGTCAGGAAAGCAGGATTTAAGGGTGGTGGAGGGGTGAGGCTTTCTTTGTCAGGTTTTTGAGAGATAACCGCTTCTGTTAATTCAGGTGTTACATTAAAGGGGTGGAGGGGAGTCGAGAATGCTGTCGTTGCTGTCGAAGAATCTTGTGTCCTTGATGTTAAGTCTGGAACAGTGCTGATTATTTCTTCCGGTCGTGTTCTTGTATTTAATTGTTCTTTAAAAGCCAGGTATCTGTTTTGCAACTGAAGGTATCGTTTAGCTTTTTCATCGTCCCGAAGATCGTTTCGAGAAAGCAGGTCATCCATGTTGCCTTGTATTTCTTGCATAGCTGGAAGAAGCGGGACAGGCGAAAGAGTTTGCTGCAGATATTTTAGATTTTTTGCTGCAGATATTTCAGATATTTTAGGAGCTCTTGAGGAATATTTTCTTGAAACCCTGCTTGGTTAAAGCCTTCTTCACTGGGCAGGACGTTTGTTCGCAACCGACAATTATCTTGGGTAGTAGTTTTCAGATCAATCAGAAGATAACCAAAAGGTCTTTTT
>BOPM01001479.1:10634-28690 GCA_022179025.1 Porites australiensis
GACCGGAATCTATATAGATTGATACGGAGATTAGCAGAGAAGAACCTCACCCTCAACCTTGAAAAATGCCAATTCAGAATGGACAAGGTAGTCTTTATGGGGCTGTTAGTTTCAAAGTATGGCGTCGAACCAGCAGAAGAGAAGGTACGTGCAGTGCTGGAGGCAAATCACCCATCTACTCCAACGGAAGTGAGAAGCTTCCTTGGTATGGTTGGCTTTAGTGCAAGATTTATTCCTAATCTTGCAACTGTCTCCGAGCCTCTACGAGCAATTTCGAGGAAGGGGGCACCCTTTGTTTGGAGCAGTGAGCAGGATAAATCCTTTCAGGAACTGAAAAAGCAATTAGCTAGTACGCCTGTGCTAGCTTATTTTGACAAAGATGCACACACGCGAGTGATAGACGATGCAAGTCCCGTGGAGTTAGGCGCTGTTCTGGTCCAGGACAAGAATGGAGAGAGCCGAGTCGTTTGTTACGCCAGCAGAAGCCTCAGCAGTGTCGAAAGGAGGTACGGCCAAACTGAAAAGGAGGCACTAGCTCCCGTGTGGGCCTGTGAACGTTTTAACCTTTACCTGCTTGGGTTACCAACCTTTGATTTAGTCACGGACCACGAAGCATTGAAAGTGGTCTACTTGAGAGGATCCAAACCATTTGCATGCATCGAGCGCTGGGTGCTAAGACTGCAACCATACAGTTACAAGGTATGCTGTGTCAAGTCCCAAGACAACATTGCAGATGTCCCATCACGTCTGACGAAGATCCCCGCTGCAGAGATATGATGATGAGCACGTTCGAATGGTTGCTGTCAGTGCCGTACCTATAGCCCTAAAGATTCAGGAGATTGAGAGTGCCTCGGCTGAGGATGAGGATTTGCAAGCAGTGCGAAATTGTCTTATAAGTGGGGACTGGGAGAAAACTCCAAAGCCATATGTGTGGGTACGTAGCGAACTTACCTATATTGGCCAAGTCATCCTTCGTGGAACTAGAATCGTGATTCCTAACATTTTGAGGAAGAGGGTCTTAGAACTTGCACATGAGGGACGCAAGGGGGTGGTGAAGATGAAGGGGCGCCTGAGATCTAAGGTGTGGTGGCCAGGTGTTGATAAAGATGCAGAACGAAGTGCCGAGAGTGTTATGGGTGTCAGCTTGTGACAAAGGAGACAGTGCCTCCACCAGTGAAGACAACCAGGATGCCTGAGAGACCGTGAATGGACCTAGCATTGGACCTACTGGGCCCTATGCCAACAGGAGAGTCTTTGCTGGTCCTAGTGGATTATTTTAGCCGATGGGTGGAGGTTGACGTCATTAAGTCCACCAGTTCAGAAGCGATAATTAAGTGCTTAGACAGACAGTTCTCTAAATATGGAGTACCGAGTACCTTGAGATCGGACAACGGACCCAACCTCGTGTCTGCTGAAATGGAGGAGTATATGGATGAGATGGGCATTAAGCACAGGTTGACCACCCCACTATGGCCGAGAGCAAATGCAGAGGTCGAACGGTAAAATCGTTCTCTTTTGAAAGCAATGAGAGTTGCGCATGCTGAGTTCCTCCTGGCATACCCGCGGGAAGTCCGGGGTCATGTGACGCGTTGAAGTAGTGTTTTTGTAGTATAGAGGCGAAGGAAGTAGTGCTCGTGTTTGACTAGACTATTAGCCTCGGTGGCCCATTAGCAATACTACAGTGAGGATATCGGTCATCTAAAACCTGGAAAATGAAAATCCTTTCTACCCATCAGTACCAGTCACCCACGAGGGACTGTCTACTTTTGCAAATTCAAACAAATTCATATTTATACTCCCTTCCCCGCGTGCTTTTCCAACGAGCGGGAACCTAGCCCTCCCATTGAATGTGATAATAATCCAATCATCATTTTTGTTTCGCTTTATCAATATGCTCCTCTATGACGTTTTGCCTTGCTCATCCGCGAGAAGGAAACATTCCCGAAGTCGAAATAAATACATACAGATAGACCCTATGTGTTGATTCACTCTTCTGCGCCCACTTGGTGAATGTAGGCTGTTTGTTGTAAAGAATAGGGTTCTTGTGTTAGTGACTCTTCTCCCATTCGTAGCCTTGGTTAGCAATTATCATCCACCCGGCATTACCGGAACAGCCCCCATAGTTCCGGTTGATGAAGAAGTGCTGGTTGTAGTTTGGCTCTCCAGGATTGGAAAAGTAGTTCTTTGACTGTGTTTTTATATCTGCCACCGTAGTCTATCTAGTTTCGGGAAAGCATTCCCTTGGGTCACAATGATCTTTCTCACGTGATGTCGAGTAAAGAGTTTTTATTGCGCTTTCTCATGTAACAGTATTCCCCAGTGAACATGATTCGAAAACACGGTGGTTTACTGGAAGCTGGCGCATTATTAAGCTCAGCGTTCAAAACTTATCCACAATAGACAACTAACAGGGGAAGTATCAATTAGTGATTACCATTAGATGTAAAGACATCTTCGATTCAGCCCATAAGGTCTGTCAAGTTAACCTCTCAAACCTAAAGATTGCGGAAATAGCGGCAAACGAGGATGTGACGGAAACATGTCTCTAAAAGAGATCGAAAACATTTTTTCATGGAAAGTGGAGAATACTTGGAAGTTGGCTGGGAAGCTGAGTGTAAGATCGCATTCATGATGAGGCTGAATCACGAAAAACGACTTCCTTATCTCTCTCCCCAGTTATCCTAAAGAAAAAAGAATATAAAGAGAATATAAAAAGAACGATTAAGTTGAAATTTTTCCTTTTCCAGTCGAAAAGCAAAACAGTAGTTGCCGAGATCAATAGGTGATCAGTATACTGCTATTTCGAGAAAGGTTGTCGGAAAAAGTGCACGCGACAAAGGTATTGTGGGAGGTTTTTTAAAAGTTCACTGTTCTTCAAAGAAATTTGAAAGAATGGCAGAAGAGGCCATGGGAGTATGTTTGCGAGTGCTAAAGGAAAGCAGCAAAAGTAGGTTCGACAGCTACAGTGTCAGGAACAGTGTATTGATCATATCCCATATTACCTTTCGGGATTGTCGCGTGCACACTTTTTCCGACAACCTTTCTCGAAATAGCTGTATATAAATTGGTCAGGTTCACGAGCATAATGCATTCAGTTAATATTATTCACTTTTTTAGTATTCTCCTGGCAAAAGTCTCTAACGAGCAAATTAATGTATTCTTGTGTAGGAAAATGGAAGTATTTTTCCTTAATAGGCGATTACTATAAACGAGGTTTTTATTTAAGGTAATTCCCTTGAAAAGAAAGTACTATCCAGGGATTTTTTTCTTCAACTCCGCACAATTGACGGTCACATATGAGAACTAAAACTGCAATATTAAAAGGTGGTGTAACCGTGCTTGTTTTTGCCCTACTTAACCGTTATTTTAAGTCTTTTCTACTAAGTTGCTCGCAAAGTTCGAAACTCATGAAAACCACTGCAAACGTCAAATACTTGTTATTATAGAAGAAAAACTACGAATACTATTGAAACTTCGAGCCTGTTTGTTTGTCTGGACAATAATCTTTCAGCAGTAAAGTTATTTCCAACTGCCTGACCATGCAAATAATGTAAGAAAATTAGAATTGATCTGCGTCTTTATCTCATACTCCGGTTCTGTGGCTTCATATGCAAGGTCTCACGTCATTCACATAAAATAATACAACTTCTACTATAATATATTTTTCTGCTTGAAATAGGTTTTCAAATAGGACTATTTTTCGTTGTCAATGAATGAGTAATAGTTACTTGATTAAAGAGTTACCGAAAGAAGGTCAGAGCGTTTGATATAAATATGATATGGCAATACATTATTGAAAGTCAGTGAAACCTAGGTGTTACTAAATTCTCTTTGGACTGAGCACTAAAGTACAAATACTAACCGACTTATAATAAACATAATAAGTGGCTTCAAAATTTCAAAGTTAACAAAAACTGTTTACTTAGATAATTAAAAGTTCTGTGCTGCTGTTGTAGTGTACGTCGTGTGAGTGGGAGAGTGCATAAGAACGAGTAGTAGATGTTCTTTGTTGTTCTAATCTGATTCAACCCGCTACTTGAATGTGTATGTTTGTTCTTTACAGCTGTTATTTGTAATTATTATACATTGTTCTCACTAGCGGTCTTTTCATTGGTTAAGAGCCTACAGACTAGTTATTTGCTAGCAGATATCTGACTAAGTAAGTTGCGGCGCGCCGTGCATTAGTAAAACAAAAGAATTGTATAATTCGCTCCAGAGCCCAAAGATAATTGCTTTCCCTAAGCCTTGGGGCCAAATATGAATTTTAATATACTGAAATTGGTCTATTTGAAGGTTTCATATTTTTTAGTAAGGAGGTAAAGGAAGTAAAACAAAGCAGTGATAACAGTAAAAACCTCCCGAATTAAAGAACTGTAAAGAAGTTTTCATAGTCAAATTAGTTTTAACCGTGTTGGAAACCCACAGGCGTAATGGAAAACTCAAAAGTCTATAATGCAATGGTATAAATTACTTTTACCTTAATCAGCATCAGATTAAGAAGCTTATTCGTGATGAAAGCTTCAGCATTATTATGTAGGGTCCGTCTTTACTTGGGTACTTAAACTAACTACAAACTTGTGGTATGAGAAATCCAAGGGTGAAATAAGTTATTGTCTGTGTTCTTAGTTTATTTATCATAGATTTTGTCTAAACGGCGATAGGAGAATTTTTACAGGTTCTTAAACGGGTAAAAATTTTATGACGCACTACTTTGCTTCTCGAGTCACGAGTAATAAAATAAATGTCAAAACTATACATAACAATCAAAGAAGTGCGTTTGGCACGTGATGTGGCCATGTTATCATCCAGAAGATAAACGTTCACAGTAACATGAGACAGTAACATGATCAAACATTCACGAGTCAGTATTTCATAACAAGATCAAACAAACATCTCTGTCAGTTCTTTTCTTAACATTGTGATAAGACACTGTGGGTTTAAAATGCTGAGCATATTACTCCCCGATTATTTCTGCATTATGAATAAATGTTAGGAAGCTCAGTATTAAATTCTAAATTAAGAGCCATTTGCATTTTAGCTCTCTGCTGGACCCGACCAGGTGGTGCCGGCTAGGACTGACTTAGTCACGTTCATAGGAGTAGATGGCTAATAAACAGCTGCAGTACTATGAAAACCAGCCCCCATTCTCTAAAGTTTATGTGTGTATGTGTATGTGAATTTGGAATTAACAGCAGATGACGCTCCAGAGAATTGCTCGGTCTTTAAAGAATCAAAGATACTGAATTTTTGAAAATGATTTTCCATCCCGAGTTTGTTGTTATTGCCTTAGCTTTTCGCTTTTTGCATGTCTGCTTGGCGCAAAACGAGGGAGAATTGAATTACTTGATGATCAACATTTTGGAATTGAACCAAAGTAGCTCCGACGAAAACGATTTGTCTTTCTCTCCATCGAACACATCGAAAAATGGTACCATTTGTCCTACGACAAGCCTGACAAACAAGACGTCATCCGATCGCATTGTGTCAACCAACAGCACTCAAGATCCTACCACGATGGTGCCAACACCCCCTGATGAAAACGTATCGACATTTTCGCCAGTTCCACAAACAGCTAATTGCCCGCCGGAGACGAGCTTACAGCTTTGCTCCCGAGTAATCAACATAACATGGCTGTCATTTGCTCCTTTTATTTTTCAGCCTAAGAACAACACAACAAAAACTGAAACTGAGTTAAACGGAAACGTCACCGGTGTATTCTACAGTATAATAGGGCGCGCTGTTCAGCTTTGTTGCAAACATTTCGACAACAGAGGGACACGCTTGGAATATACCCACAAAGCGGAAAACATAACTACGTTACATGCTAATATCTTTTATGATAAAGCTTCTATAGGAATGCCAGTATACATTGAAAATGAGTTCTTTGACCAGACCTATGGAGGTACATTGGCATTTATCAAAGTCCTTGAATCTCCCGGGTTGGTTGTTATTGGAAACAAAGACGATGTCAAACAGAATGATTCGAAGCTTCTATGGAAAACCATTTACAACCAGTGGCCGATTGTGCTCATCTCAGTGTTGTTATGCGCAATCTCTGGTATTTGTGTTTGGGCGCTGGTAAGTATTATGGCGCTTTTTGGGGAAAATCCAAATCTGGTTGGAATAAATACATGGTGTTTACTATTTGCATTGGCAAACCGTTCGGTTCACGGTTTGGGCAAATGGTGAACAAAATTCAAGACTAGTAAATTTCGTCCAGGAATCGCGTTTACCTTTCAGAGTACAAATTAGTTCCTTTTACCGAAAAATGACCGCGAAGGCCTGAAGTAATATATCAAACATGAGATGCAGTGTTTCATCACCAGATGAAACACCGAGAAGAGAGTTGAAAATACGACGCGCAGCGGAGTATTTTTGACGAACTTCGAGGTGTTTCATCTGGTGATGAAACACTGTGTCGAATGTTTGATATTTCTTCTCAAACAAAATCATTTTTGAAGGAGAAATTAAGGATGCAAATACTAAGCAGTGTTTCATCCGATTTCCAAACACTCATTAAACATTAATTTCCTTTGTATTTTCTTAATGAATTATTAATGAGTTTGAGAACATGGTATCAAAGATGGTTTGAAGAAACGGAACACGAACTTCCTTTTGTAACAATCCCACCGGGAAAAACGGTTCTACCTTTTCAGACGTTAATATGTTACTTTCGGAAACTTTCCACCTAAACGACCCAAGAAATCGTGTTCCATTTACTTTCCAACCGGTTTTACGGAAACTTCTTGTAAATGATAAACAAACACATTTGCTTCATTTTCAGCCCTATTTACAACGAGATGGAGTAAGTTTCTACACGGAAACTGTGTTGTCGGTAGGGAATGAAGTACTCAAAACTGAATTGATAAGGTGGCAAGATTGACCACCTGAAAAGATACGCAATATAATATTTGGCTCCTGAGGGCACTTACTTATTTGGCTTAAACGAATATACAATGCTGCGGGATGTGATCCTTGCTGCTGCGCGGCCGACATTATAGTGTGACCGGTTTTTAGAATCAAAAAACTAACTGACTCCAAATTTAAAGTGACAAACGTTCTTGGACAAAGTCCTATATTTAGGCCACGAAAAAGGGTCTCTTTTCTTAAATTAAACAGGGTAGCAAAATGAAGGGTTATGGCATGGTTTGATGGCTTCAGTGGCACACCCCTACACAAACCACCCTTCAGTGGTTTCCCGCCCCGGGTTTGTAGACCTCTGGCTCTGACGAAGCCACTGTTTGAATACCTGTGGCCCGTTTAGCGTATCAAGGTACATGATGTAAACACATTGTGGTGTAAACGTACAAGCGAACTGGCGTGTTTACAACCAACCAAACATATCCAGTTGAATTTGTCAAGTGCAAAGTCTAAATAGATAATCCTTTAATTTTTGTTTTATTTAACAGGATACAATATGGAATACAGATGAATTCCCTCGTCGTTTTCATCGTGGGGCATTTGAAGGTTTCTGGTGGGCCTTCGTTACCATGTCAACCGTTGGGTAAGTGAATCAAAATTCAACTGCACGATCACTAATAAAAGCAAATTTAGGCAATGCACTTCCACACGAATCCGGAACACTAAAACCACATTATTGGTATTTGCACTGAACAGCAATATTTGTTGTGGTGTATCCGGTTTGGATTCACCCATCCTTAGGAATACACTACTACGACTTACATTATTTTGCTAATTACTAGCTACTAGGCGTGCGCAAAAACCGAACTCGCGATGTGATTTCGCGGTATTTTTGAGTTTATGTAGTACTTGACTTCAAAAATATCCTGTTGGCAGCCGTATACACGAAATCACCAAAAGCTTCGGATGAGAAAAAAATCCACTCTGGAGAACAGTTTCAAACACATGCGGTTTCGATGTGCAGACAGCTGATTCGTTTAAAAGAAGTACGCGGTTTTTCAAAGTATCCGCATATAAAGTGCTTTACGCATAAAAGTGACTGGAAAGAATAAGAAATCTTCAATGTCAGCCTAACGCTTAGTGCTTGGAGGGTTCTTGTGCAAAAATGTTACTCCTTTGCATTCTTTGCATGCTACGTGCCTGCCAGTTAACTAAACAAAGTTCGTATATAATTTATGTGCCCTAATTTGCATACAGCAATTTCTATATGGTGGTTGGATGACAACCGGTCAATTAACTTACAACAGGGATCAATTTAATAAAAAACTTTTACACGTGTAATTTACAAGTGTAACTTACCGCATTTTTGACCAAATCTTCCTTTTTGAACCGTTTTTCGGCCAGTTAGCATGGGAATAGCTAAAAAAAAAAGAGGTTTGAAACATTAAAAACATAATTTTCTGCTAATTAGATGTAAGCAGCTTTTTTGTTTTTCGCGCATCCGCATAAGCCAAAATTTGGCGAATCTATTTCGATGTCTTTTCTCTTTTCTTCTTTTCCTCTTTGCCTTTATTTTTATGGCCATTTTTGTTGCCCACTTTATCGTCTTTCTTAATTTCGCATGAAAGTTTGGCTGCCTTACTCTCCAATTAAGGGACAAATTTAATATGCGAAGAATTTTGGTTAAATAGCAAAATTGGCAGTGGATTTTTTCCCCAAATGTTGCTTAAAATGTGTTTTTGTCTGTAACTCTGTTTGTAGTGGCCAAAATGTTCTAAATGAGGTACCAGTAGAAAGTTCTATCCTCGCTAATTGTGCTCATTACCATTTTATTCACAGCTTAAATAGAAAGCTTAATGGATACAGGAAGGATAATATGCATGGGTTCATATGGAACAAAAACGACCAAAGCGGACGTTAAAGAGCCGTCAGTTGAGAATGAAAAAAATGTAGTAACGAGAAGCGATTTCTTGCTCTATCTGAATGTGGTATTTTTGAAAAACAACTGGCATTTACGTTTGCTCAATTTAAAGTTAGGTTTTCGTGGGCTTAGCGCATTTTAACAGTCTTGTTAGGATGAAAATGAATAATGATGACGAATTTTAATCTTTGATGTTTCCAGCTGGTTTTTATTTTTTATAGTTTTATTCGACGTTATTTCGTTCGGTATCTTTATAAGAATGCATGTAATTTATCTTACAGTGCATTTGTCAAGTATTCTCTGAAAGAAAGGTGCCTTTAAAGGGTTTTCACATTCATCGTCACACAGTGCTCTCGTTTTCCCCATTACGTCCCTCTTATCGGCGCCTCGGCGTCCCACTACTACAACTGTACAGACTTTATCTGAGAGCGGCATTGAGACCTATTGAAAAATAAGCTCTTCTTGTTTTAAGGTATGGAGATAAAGCTCCTAAGTCAGTTATTGCTCGATTGTTCTCTATCGTGTGGATCATGGTTGGACTTACAATGTGTTCAGTTTTGACAGCTACTTTTACCACAGCACTTGCCACAGCACCTGTCAAAGATGTAGACCTGGTGGGAAAGAAGGTATAATATTCATTATCAAAAATTACTCGGATATCTCCTTTTGCTATTTTTATTGATTACAATTATCGTTTGCACATTTATGAGCTTAATAGTCTGTGAAATGGGCATTAAAGGTTTGTGGACTCTGTGGGATGGAGGCTACCTATAAGAATAGCAAAGTAGTTTGTAGAACATTCAAGAACATATGATGTAAAACTGTTGATTTAACATTGACGTCAATCGTAAATTATTCTTCTACTGATAAAGGGATACATTGAAGTTACGCAAAAACGCGGCGGAAAGTTTTGACCTTGGAAATATTTAGAATGAATAATGGGAAGAATAATAAAATATTTATTTGGCTTAGCTTGGACGACAACCGAGGGGCCCTGGAGACGAGGTTGCATTGTTTTGGTAGAACAGTATAGAAAATGGCGGAAACCTAAAACAATTATTGGATTCCGCTTGAGTGTGATCTGAAGAAATGTGATGCAGATCTCGGAGGGTGTAATCCGCTTTGACTGATAACTCTCTCCTAAAAATTATCTGCTATAATCCTTCAGATCACAGTATTTTATATTGCAGATTGCTGTATTGAAGGGAGGTCCAGCATTTGAACAAGTTATCAAACAGGGAGGAAGCCCAGCACGTAAGACTAACACGACTAACTGGTCGTATACACGTGTCTAATTATTAACGAGAGTTCATTTATTCCGTTCCCGCTTACGGGATCAGCACTGAAGGGAAAAGAATCCTGTGTCTGCTCAATTTACTAGCTTTTTCACCATTGATTTTATACTTGGTTAACACATCATAGCTTTGTTTAGTCTAAACACCGGTTTGAACTTGAATTTGGAAATCATGGTTTTTGCAAATGCTATGTCGCATATTTTTTAAATTAAAAAAGGTACTCCGTTGAAATGATTCGCTTGGTTCTCTTGAACAGAACGAAACTCAGCCTAAAAGTTCCAGTTCATAGTTGTAACCGGTTTCGGTAGGTCACGTGCTGGCAAGCCAGTTCATTCTGATGTAACATGCGACTAGTTCCCTTGATGTTTTGTGGATATTCCCTCAAATCCAGCAAAAAAAATTATGCTTGAGGTTCCAAGCGCCAAGAGCTCTCAAGTATTGTAACTGCACATTTAATCATGTGCCATGGGAAGTTCCGCTATATATAAGATTTAATTAATTGTAAATTGTAGTTGTTGTGCGTTGGGGATCGTAAAATTCCTATCTCTTAACTAGATTGTTCAGTTTGTTTTCATGTTTGGTTTACTTTCTCAGCTTTTGACAACTTTAAAGACATGCGAAAAGCTCTCCTAAATAAGAATGTGACAGGTATAATGGATGAGATGTACCACGGACTTTACTGGATGCAACAAGCTAGAGATTCAAGACTGTATGTGGTTAAGATGATTGAGAGAACACGTTCTTACGGCTTCGCATTCAAGAAAGACAATATCTTTCAATGGCCGGCTGAGGAGTGCATTCGAAAACTTATTTTGTATCGCAGAGAGGATGTCTACTTCGTTATGAAACAGTTCAAGGATGAAATGAAGGTAATTAGGTTTAATCAATGGAAGAAATTGACTGAGCTTCTTAAGCTAACTTTTTAATCAACTAACTATTCCTCATTAACACCAAAGCAATATCCAATAAAACAACGGGATAACTACGACATATTATGGGTTGGGGCAAGGCCGCGTGGTCAGCGCGTCGGATCTGCAATCCGGCAGTTTCGGGTTCGAGTTCCCCTACGGTCACTGGCTGGATTTGTTTAGTCACGGCTGTTCCAAATTCAAATCCTCAACCACGCTTGTTAATACCTCCTGCTAGTTTGGTTTAACCCCGTTATGTTCTATTTGGAATATTAATTTCTATTAGACATTATTCACGATATCACCATTGATGTTTTCGTGCTTTGCATTTTTACGGTTGACGGTCAGTTGGTTTACTCTTTCAAAACGAGAAAACAATTTTACTCATGCCAAATGTATAATTCCAGAATTGACAAGTTTTACTGACATCTCATTACATTGTTTGCTATGAGGACACCTGGGGCCGCAATTGCGTCCAAAAAAGCAAAAACGATCACTTCACCCATACGTTTCCAAGCCAAGTTGAGCCAAGACCACTTTTGCTCGATACATTTTTTAAAAGTTCGACACTTCCCTGGAAAAATCGACAACAAACCGCTTCCTGGAGTTTTTCTTGAAGCTTCTTTCCCGCTACAATAGACTTTCAAAACAGTACTTCATCCAATTTTTATATGGCGCGGGACCTCTCGTGACTTCGTCTCTCGCTTGGCTGCTTCGCAGCCTAAAAAGCTCGCTCCGCTCGCTAACGAACTCGTGAAACTCGATTCCGCGATAGTTTCAATCGGTTTTTCAGGAGCTTTGTCATCTTTTAGCCATTTTTCTTGATTGTAGAAGGAGCTCTTGTCGCTCTCTGCTAATTTCGAAGCGCATTCTTTGGCGACAAAACGATTTTGTCGTCTTCTTTTGCCTTGGAGTCGAGGACGAAAACGGACGAGCTCTTTTTTCTTCTTTGGAGGCATTCACTTTCAAAGTCCAGGAAAAAACAGTGAGCACTATACTTGTAAACCACGATTTCTGTCAAATTGCGTGATTAGCTTGGTTCAACAGCGGCACGCGTATCAAGTATGACAGGACTTGTCCACGATCAATTAAAATAATTAGTATAGAAAAAACTTTTGCACTCCATAAGTCTGCACAGAAAAAACATTTTTTCCTGGAATTTTTTTTAAAAGAAAGCTCTTGATGAGCTCTATTTAATCGTCTAAAAATGCAAATTTAGAAAAATGATGATTTTTTACCCTGAATGATACCTTAAGATAAAAAGTTCTGTTGTCTAGAATAAAATAAACGTGACTGCGATTTCTTGTATTGGCAGATTTATCACTTGTTTGTCCCCTGAGAAACCACGTGACATCGCTTCTATCCCGTCGGGCCTTTAGCAAATGCAAGGATGGCTGGTATCGTGAATAAGGTCTAAGTGGTGCACTTGTAAACTTAAGCTGAAAAACTAAGCTGCAGTTCCACTGCACAAGTCCTTAACTTTGCCTCACGTTTTACGCCCTTCCTTCATAGCCTTGGACGTCAACAACTGCACGTCAATAGTTACAAAAATCGCACTTTCAAAACGATTTTAATTGCAAAACCATTCAATTTATTTCAATGGGGATAAAAAATCATTTTCATATCACTGGATATGCACCTCGCTAATAAAACAGCCTAAGGGCAACTCGGAAATGGTCCTATTGCTTCCTTTCTTTAACAACAAGTAAGCTCTTTGCTCATATTATTAAAATTCTATTTTAAGGACAAACTCTCCAAAGCAATGGATGATGACGGGTTTTCTCTAATGGACAGGAATTCTCCTGCTTTTTGCGCCCTTGTTACTTCACTAATAATCTTCTTGGGAGCACTGATCGCAGCAATCCACCTCTGTGAACTGCTTTTCTATCTATACCAGAGATTTGTAAAGAAGAAAAAAAGTGAAGGTATAAAAAAGGGCTAATATTTTATCATGTCTCTCCTTTTCTAATGTTTCTTCGATTTTTTTTCTACCTTTAATTTAGAGCAAAACTCCACTGAGTTCAGTCTAGGCCTCCCCTAACCCCACCCAGCCCCCACCCCCGACGCCTTCAATACCACCACTTATGTACCTTCTAAGATATTGATACTCAATAAAACTCAATTTGCTGCGAGGTCGCCAAAAAAACTTACTCAAGAAACGACAGAATCGGAATCGCAAGCGGAGTCATAAGAGCGCTTATGACCTTGTGAAAATCAAAAATTGGAGTCGTAAGCAGAGTCACAAGCGGGACGGAATCGGAGTCGGAGTCGGAAGAATCAGTACATTTTCATTTTCTTCCGATTCCGCTTACGACTCCGTCCTTTACTATCTAGTGAAAACCAGATTGTCGGAGTCGGAGGCAGAAGCGGAAGAATAAACCAATCACGACGCTAATTCCCACCCTTTGTGATTAGTTTAGTTCTTCCGCTTCTGTTTGCAACTCCGACAGCCTAATTTTCACTCGATCGTAAACGACGACGTCGTACGCATCAGGAAGCTGTTTTCACTGGATCGTTAACTGGATCGTTAACTTCTGATTTCGACTCCGACACCGACTCCGTCGCTAGTGAAAACCTGCCTTAAATGCCCTTTCAGTTATCAAACAAAAATGTAGTCTGGCTGAGCTCATGACTAGATACGTGTCCTTATATGTTATACCTAAAGGGATAAAATAAAAATTTGTGAGGTAGAACGGATAAGCAGGACTAAACCGCTAACAATATGTATGAATTTTGATTCATTCACAGATAATGTCCAGCTCTCGTGCAGCCACTGCAAAGCTCCACCAAAGATGAGTTGCTGGAAAATTCATAAAGAGAAGACAAAACAGAGCCATGGAAACTTCCAATCACATAACGACACTCGAGTTCAAGATCCTTTGCCCTCCATCATTTGAGTTCTCAATTCTGAACTTGAAACTTAACTAAAATTTATTTCAATTAGGTTCTAGTATAGGTGGGGGAGGAGGAGGGCGTTACCTTTAAAGATGCTTCAGCTATATAAAAATAAACCTTCGTACTCTAGCGAGAAACAGCAGGAACAACGGCAATATTCCAAAAGATATAATGGTGGCAGTCGCCCCAGCAGGCTTTTGGATTAGATGCCAAAACCTGACCAAACTCCCAAGCAATTCCAGGATATAGTTTTAAACAAGACCAAATAATTCAGCAAGTAAGCACACACTACCAACTCCGCGGTATGGCCATGCAGTACCTTGAGCCTGTACACAGCCATATCATTGGGATTTGGCAGCCATTCACAGCTGCTTCGTCCTTATTAGGACTTATCAGCATGCCGTTGCTCCAGGTAAAGGGTCTCACTAGGTGATCCCTGACCCATTCGTTTACTGCCGAAGAGAGTGAGAAAATGCACTCCATGGACATCAAGTTTCTCCAAACAACTGATATCAAAACATAATCAATTTTAGAAAGGTTACCCTAAGAATTTATAAAATAACACCAAAAAGATAATGCTTTGATCTTTTAACAAGTTCTCTCCACTAGTTTTTTAAGGAAATGCATTGAGATCAGACCTGCGAATTTGTATATGTATATTGGGACTTAAAGGGCTTTAAGTTGCCAGCCTTCCGTGGCTGCAACTATGATCTGTACCCGGATGATGTGGCTGTGCGCATGCTTTACATGTGTGTGTTTCCTTCACCTAATTTGGTCCTATAGTTGTAAAGTAGTTTGCTTTCCAAAATGAATCTATGTCAGGATAACGATCGCTAAGCGCTTCTGGGAAATAGATAATCAAACTGTAAGTGGTACCCGTCTTACATTGTAAGGCGCAAAGAGAATTATGTAATACAATAAAGAAAAAACTCTTAATTTGACTGTTTATAGCGTTGCAATAGTCGCGAGAGAATTACATAAATGAAGAAAACAAAACGTAGCAAAATCGTATAAAAATAAGATAAAATCGCAACTACAAACTCTCCGTAACCGAAATAATTTGGGGAAGTAAATCCCTCTACTCCTTTCTCCTAATATCTTCCTTTTGTTTAATGATTTTTTCAAGTTCGTACAAAAGAAACATTCAGTCTAGGAAAGCTCAGATATAACTTGCATCTTCTCGTATTTCTGATTCTTTTAGGTGAAAATTGTAATGGCTTTTCCGTTTGAATAAAACCTTAACGAATAAAATTTAAACTCGGTGTCCTACTGACCACTTTTTTGAACATACGTTTTCCACTTTCTTACGTTTCTTAAAACAAAGTGAGGTGTTTACAAGACAGAGGCAAAGATGAGCGACTATACTTTCCTGGCCAGGTCACGCAATATCCAAAATGGCTTCAAAGGGCTGATGTTGTTCGTCCAAAAGAGTGGTTCGAAAACGTAGTCAGGCAAATGATTTCTTTAGACGCTTTAATTTTCTTGTTTGTGTTAACTAATATCCACGCCAGATGATTTTCAGCCACTCGCGTATACAGGCTTCCGCTCTCAAAAAGTCCTTATCTTTGTTCACTGCGAATAAAGAACTGTCAAAAAGAAACTTGCGGAGCTTAACTTAAGCAAACAATCACTTCGAACTGAAATTCTCTATGTGATCTATCAACGAAAGGTGCAACGAACGAGGAAGTCCACGTGATTTTCTATTCAAATTTAGATTTCAGTAAAAAGTAATTACATAATCTGCCCCTGAGAAATATCAGCAGATAATCAGACAAGTGGTCTCAGACATTGGTGGTGTCCAGAATATTGCAGATGACATGGTGAGAACAATGAGGAGCATGACCGGAATCTATATAGATTGATACGGAGATTAGCAGAGAAGAACCTCACCCTCAACCTTGAAAAATGCCAATTCAGAATGGACAAGGTAGTCTTTATGGGGCTGTTAGTTTCAAAGTATGGCGTCGGCCCAGCAGAAGAGAAGGTACGTGCAGTGCTGGAGGCAAACCGCCCATCTACTCCAACGGAAGTGAGAAGCTTCCTTGGTATGTTTGGCTTTAGTGCAAGATTTATTCCTAATCTTGCAACTGTCGCCGAGCCTCTACGAGCAATTTCCAGGAAAGGGGTACCCTTTGTTTGGAGCAGTGAGCAGGAGAAATCCTCTCAGGAACTGAAAAAGCAATTAGCTAGTGCGCCTGTGCTAGCTTATTTTGACAAAGATGCACACACGCGAGTGATAGCCGATGCAAGTCCCGTGGGGTTAGGCGCTGTTCTGGTCCAGGACAAGAATGGAGAGAGCCGAGTCGTTTGTTACGCCAGCAGAAGCCTCAGCGGTGTCGAAAGTAGGTACAGCCAAACTGAAAAGGAGGCACTAGCTCTCGTGTGGGCCTGTGAACGTTTTAACCTTTACCTGCCTGGGTTACCAACCTTTGATTTAGGCACGGACCACGAAGCATTGAAAGTGATCTACTCAAGAGGATCCAAACCATCTGCACGCATCGATCGCTGGGTGCTAAGTCTGCAACCATACAGTTACAAGGTATGCTGTGTCAAGTCCTGAGACAACATTGCAGATGTCCTATCACGTCTGACGAAGATCCCCGCTGCAGAGATATGATGATGAGCACGTTCGAATGGTTGCTCTCAGTGCCGTACCTATAGCCCTAAAGATTCAGGAGATTGAGAGTACCTCAGCTGAGGATGAGCATTTGCAAGCAGTGCAAAGTTGTCTTATAAGTGGGAACTGGGAGAAAGCTCCAAAGCCATATGTGTGGGTACGTAGCGAACTTACCTATATTGGCCAAGTCATCCTGCGTGGAACTAGAATAGTGATTTATATTCCTAACATTTTGAGGAAGAGGGTCTTAGAACTTGCACATGAGGGACGCCAGGGGGTGGTGAAGATGAAGGAGCGCCTGACATCTAAGGTGTGGTGCCCAGGTGTTGATAAAGATGCAGAACGAAAGTGCCGAGAGTGTTATGGGTGCCAGCTTGTGACAAAGGAGACAGTGCCTTCACCAGTGAAGACAACCAGGATGCCTTAGAGACCGTGAAAGGACCTAGCATTGGACCTACTGGGCCCTATGCCAACAGGAGAGTCTTTGCTGGTCCAAGTGGATTATTTTAGCCGATGGGTGGAGGTTGACGTCATTAAGTCCACCAGTTCAGAAGCGATAACTAAGTGCTTAGACAGACAGTTCTCTAGATATGGAGTACCGAGTACCTTGAGATCGGACAACAGACCCAACCTCGTGTCTGCTGAAATGGAGGAGTATATGGATGAGATGGGCATTAAGCACAGGTTGACCACCCCACTATGGCCTAGAGCAAATGGAGAGGTCGAACGGTAAAATCGTTCTCTTTTGAAAGCAATGAGAGTTGCGCATGCTGAGTTCCTCCTGGCATACCCGCGGGAAGTCCGGGGTCATGTGACGCGTTGTAGTAGTATTTTTGTAGTGTAGAGGCGAAGGAAGTAGTGCTCGTGTTTGACTAGACTATTAGCTTCGGTGGGCCATTAGCAATACTACAGTGAGGATATCGGTCATCTAAAACCTGAAAAATGAAAATCCTTTCTACCCATCAGTACCAGTCACCCACGAGGGACTGCCTACTTTTGAAACTTCATATTTATACCCCCTCCCCCGCGTGCTTTTCCAACGAGCAGGAACCTAGCCCGCCCAGTGAATGTGATAATAATCCAATCATCATTTTTGTTTCGCTTTATCAATATGCTCCTCTATGACGTTTTGCCTTGCTCATCCGCGAGAAGGAAACATTCCCGAAGTCGAAATAAATACATACAGATAGACCCTATGTGTTGACTCACTCTTCTGCGCCCACTTGGTGAATGTAGGCTGTTTGTTGTAAAGAATAGGGTTCTTGTGTTAGTGACTCCTCTCCCATTCGTAGCCTTGGTTAGCAATTATCATCCACCCGGCATTACCGGAACAGCCCCCATAGTTCCGGTTGATGAAGAAGTGCCGGTTGTAGTTTGGCTCTCCAGGAATGGAAAAGTAGTTCTTTGACTGTGTTTTTATATCTGCCACCGTAGTCTATCTAGTTTCGGGAAAGCATTCCCTTCGGTCACAATGATCTTTCTCACGTGATGTCGAGTAAAGAGTTTTTATTGCGCTTTCTCATGTAACAGTATTCCCCAGTGAACATGATGCGAAAACA
>BOPM01001480.1:19631-38039 GCA_022179025.1 Porites australiensis
TCAAGCAGAATCTTGTGAATATTTTTTCATGGAAAATCACATCCTTTGACCTCCTGAGCGTGCCAAAAAAAAAAAACTGCATGTTGTGATATGAAAGTAAGTTTTCGCGCCATATGAGAAACATGGGCAACGCCGCCGAATATTTCATGTTTTCTAAATGGAAAAGTAAGATTCTGGTCTATTTATGTATTTTTTATAACACTTTTTGGGTCAAAAATAAGGACACTATTGTTTTTACTAATCATTTTTATTTATAGGTTGAGAAGAAAATCCGCAAATTTTGTATTATAAAGGCGTTTACGCGGGATGTGTTGGTGTAAGTAAGACTGAATTACCGGTATGTTGAGTGGCAATGGAAAGTTGAGAGGTGTATCAACAACAAATGTGTGCAGGAGAGATGGAGATGTTCTGTTATTGAATAATACACTAGAAGATAAGTTACACACAAGGGTTCCTTTGCTTATACTCAAAACAAAACTTACATCAATATTACCACCATATATGTTAACAGTATGGGGTAGTTCACTAAAATTTGCATTCCCTTTACAGATGTCCTCAAAATATGCACTTCCACATTCAACAATAGCATGCTATGTATCATACTTCCAATAACTACAGTGCTGCAAGGCTGTGCTCTAGGGAAAATTTCAGGGAGCCTTTCGGGCTCCCAAGCAATTTAGCTGGGGTGCCCAGGCCTAAAAGATCTAGATGGTCGCCCAAATAAAATTTTCAGGGAGCCCTTCGGTCTCCCAAACATTTTGGCTGGGGTGTCCGGGCCTCCAAGTTGGTCGCCCAAAGAATAAATCAGTAAGCTGTTAGTTAATTATTAAAAATTAAACAAATTATTTTCTAAACAAGTCAAGCAGAATTTTGTGAATATTGTTTTCATGAAAAATCACATCCTTTGACCTCCTGAGCGTGCCAAAAAAAAAAGTTTGTTGTGAGATGAAAGTAAGTTTCGCGCCATATGAGAAACATGGGCAACGCCGCCGAATATTTCATGTTTTTAAATGGAAAAGTAAGATTCTGGTCTATTTATGTATTTTTTATAAACCTTTGGGGGTCAAAAATAAGGACACTACTGTTTTTACTAATCATTTTGATTTATAGGTTGAAAAGAAAGTTCGCTTATGATTGATTGAGGTGTCCGGTACAGGAAGTAAATGCCAATTTTCGGAGGTTGTGTTATTCATATTTTATGACCGGGAATTATTGCAATTTTTATATTATAAACTGAAGGGTGTGATAAGAATGGATTTCAAACTGCACACTTAGATTTTTAAACAAAAATCAACTAAACTTCAAGTTTCTTTTATATCGTTGATTTTTGTTTTAAAAAACTATTTAAGGTCTCCTGAAAATTTCGGTCTAAAGACAAAACGTCCCCAAGAATCTTCCAACGAAAGTACGGCTACTCAAAGTCCTGGAACTTTCGACCGGACCCATCAGGATTCAGATGAGACGAGAAACCCTTCTAAAAGTTTCGAGTTCCCCTTTGACATCCAAACAGTAATGCAGTTTCAAATAAACCAATTCAAACAAGCTTCCGTTAAAGCATGATCACATAGAACTAATTTGAACCAATTCCGACAAACTGGAAACATCTGGTCGTTGGCCATGGGTGCCCGGATCATGAAAAAATTCCGTATTTTTATATAGGTTTACACCGTAAATGATCGAATAATGTGCCCCGCATGACAATTGCGAAAATAGCAATTTGCGAAAATGGAAATCGCGAAACAGAGAAAACTCATTCAGCATTCAGCATTTATTCCGAGAATTCTTGCCGTAATAATAAGAGTTTTCTTGTTCTACTTTTTTCAATTAATTGGCGTGCATGAATTTTTTTCATTTAATTTTCCCTTGCGCGAATATCTTTTTAGTACTTCGCCCCGCCCCCATAAGTTTTCTAATGGTCCGTCGCTAAAGGTCTTAGAATCATCTCGGGATAACAAGTTATTCTTTTGAAAAAATTTCAACATTTGATAGATCATACTATTTATAAAGTATTCCATTTTTAATATTATTTTACGCATAGAAATGTCAATAGTCAATCTAAAAATAACCATTGTGAAAAAGCAAAAGCAGACACGCGAACGCCCAACTCAAGGCAGGGGGGAACATTCATTATAACAGAAATGGCCGTTTTCACACTAGCGACGGATTATTCGTGTGAGATGGGTTATCCGTTTGATAATTCGCGTCAGATGGGTAATACGTCTTAATTTGAAATGGGAAGGGTTTTAATTTTGAATGAACAATCCGCCTGACTTTATCCGTCAATTCTGACGGACAGTTTGAAGATGGATTATCCCTTTCAGATAGCCTGTGTACAGCCGCCCCCTCCCCTCAGAAAAAAATCGGAGAAGGGGTGTCTGTGGGGGAGGGGGCGACTGTACACAGGCTAGTCGGATAATCCATTTCTAGCTCTAGTTTGAAAACGGCCAATAACAAAATTCCCGTGTCCAGTGTTTTTAATAACAGCGAAGGACTGTACAGAGAGACTCTCTGCCGTTGCCTTCTCCATAGGCCTCATTCATTATTCCGCGCTGCCATTTCGTTTCGGGTCACGTGGTCCGAGCGAGTTTTTTCTCAGATACGCCACCGAAATGCCTTCACGGAGATTGCGTGGGAAGACGCCGAACAGGGACTTGGCATGGCAATGTCTACCTTAGCGTCAGAGAAAAACAGGGAATTGTTGTTTATCGGCAACGTGTTTTACAAAGAGTGACATCTCTAGGTGTTGTTTCACTAGTATTTTGAGGGAACGACCTGCTGAAAATCGCAAATTTTAATCCTCAGCAAGAAGCCAGATTCTCGCTATGGAAAAAAAAGAGTTTCCCGAGAGAGCGGCGGAAATGGAGTTTAGGTCTAGGTCACAACTAAAAGGCGCTTGGCCTAACGTGCGTATAGAGTCAAAGTAGCCGGGAAATAAATAACGCAACCATAAGTGAGTTTAGCACCTTCCTCAAAATTAACAAATCTAGGGAACAAGTTTACGGTTAACTCTTTTTTACCCTATTTACGGCTAACGGTTAAAATTTTTCAATTTTTACGGCTATCGACTAAATTTTTGGCCGTTTTACGCCTATCGGTGAACCCCATTAAGACCCTCTTATTAAAACTGCTGATTTTAATAAAATAAAGTTACAACCCAAGCTTTCGCCGATCAACGGCATCATCAGGGAAAAACGATATTGATCTCCAAATGACCTAGACGTATCAATGGATGGACTCGATAGTCTTCAATTTATAAGTATAAGTTGAGGTGATATATTCGCCACAGTAATAGTTGTGTTTACCCTTGTTTTTCAACTTTTCGTACGCCTTTCTGACCTGATCGTTTCTAATGGTCTCTCATATGTACGTTTCCACGGACAGCGACTGGGTACGAGTCTGGATTTGAACCGTAAGTCGAAATTCCGAGAAATCTTTTCATTATCCAGGCCTGTTGTTATACTGACCATAAAAATAAATAGATATAAAAAAAACATCAAATAGTGGCTCCCCCAATGTGCTTTATTCATACGTCCTCTTGAGCCGTATGAAGTCCGCTGGAGTCACAGAGATCACAACATTCGAAGGGAGTCGCACAGTGATTGCATAAGAATATTATTGTCTTAGATTTAGCGTCAGTGTAGCGTGCTCCCTAACTTTTTAAACGGTGTAAAAGCCCTTGCTTAGTGTACTCTTCGGTACTTCGAGGCTCAATTAGAGAGTTAATTACTTATTTTAGTGGTCTTTAGAAGGACCTCTTTACACATCACTTCTCTTCTGAAGACCGTACAAAATGCGCTGAACTTTAATGAGGTTTGATAATCTGCATATTAATGAGCGTACTTCTGAGGCGTAACGTTCATTATTCATCTTCAGTAACTGTTTGCGAGAGCTTCGCTAGGAGATAAGCTTCTAGGCTTTTTTTTAAACGGTTTAATGTTTCTTTAAAGGCTACCTTACAATAGAATCAGTAAGGTTACGACGAACCACATCACTTGCAGCGTTGTAAAGGATCTATATATTTTAAAAAGCTTTAAAACATCGACGGAAGGTTGCTCCGAACCACGCCAAGGTATCGTTACAAACTTTGTGCTGCAATAACACTTAGTTTAAAACACGATTTCTGTTTTGAATTTTTCCAAGTTTTTGCTCCAAGGGCTCTTAAAAACCATTAAAGGTAAGATTGAGCAGTATTTTTCAGAGAGAAAGGCTTTTCTCTTTATAAAAAGTTGAAGGAAGAACCTTTCCGGGACCTGCGTCACTGCTGACCCGAGTTAGCAGCTTTGTTAGTGTCGCTTTCCGCCCTTATATTTAATTAATTGTTGACAGTAGTAAATTGATGCTTAAAGTAGTGTTGTTTCTTTTTTTTATGCAGCATTTCCAAAAAGTTTTCAGTGAACTGAAGAGAGAAATTACAAGCATGCACAAAGTGCAAAATTTTGGGCTCATTATTTGGTGTTGCTTCCTTCTCATTATGTTGTCTTTCGCTGCGGACAATGAGGATGCAGATGTCATCAAGCAATGCATGAATTCCACCAACTCAACGTCTTGCAGTTTAACTTATGAACATGTCTACAAAAGCCTAACAAAAAATGAGAGCAGTTTTAACATATCCTTTGCTTTGTATCCTGAGGGGGCGAAGCCATCGCTTCTTGTGAGAGTAAATGTTTATGGGCCCAATAGAACAAGCAACTCTATACCAGCAAAGTTTACTTGGAGTATACACTGTCTGTATGCCAATGCGCCTGCTCTGCTGCTTGAAATGTTGTCTCTTAGCTCCGTTTTTGTAACATTTCGAACACAAGAGCTTAACATACAAACTCCTGAATTTTGTTGCAACATATCAGATGACAAACAGAGAAGGCAGGAAATAATACAAGGATTTCTTACAAGGGCAGTATTTGACGTAAGTTATTATCTTGATAAGTAACTAGCATCATAGAAATCCCTGTCGACTGGATAGCTGAATCGTTGGGCACCTGGACACCGGCTGTACCAACTGCTGCTATCCTGAGAATAAAGACGAAAAACATGTTGATCTGCAGATTCTTGCCGGTGATATCATGCATGACTGTTGTTCGTTAAGAGACCGTAGAGGATAGAAATCACGCCAGTGTGATCAACCACAAGCTTGTGTGCTTCTATGTGAGTGTGTAATATCTGCAGCAGGTCCATATCAGTTTAATTGCACTCAGCTGATCAATATATAACCCGCTATATAATACAAATAAAGATTATCAGTTGACACGGTATGAAAATATCCCTTAGTGCACTACTTTAAAAATAGAAGCTATCGTGCAGTGTTAGGCATGCATCATTGATCATTGCGAATTGTTTCAGGATGTTTGTGAGAAAGTTGAGGGCATGAAGCCTGCAGCATTAGCATCGCGTAATATACCTCCCAAGATTGTGGACCACTTGTAATGACATAGGTGGGGCTGATTTTGTGTGTATCAGTAATTGCTCCATGCAATTTCTATACATCACACATGATTTGACCAACCATTATATTCAGCATTCAGTTCAATGTTTGCTGTGTTTCCTCTACAATAACAGTCCAATTCTGTAATCTGTTAAAATGAAAGTCATTTCTAAACTAGAAAATTGCGTTTATCGCAAAACCTTGCGCGGCTGTGAAGGTCAGGCAGTAAGAATAAAGGGAAGCAAGCCAAAGGGAAAAATTTGATTAAAGCAAACGAATGATTAAAAAAACGAAAACAAAACGGGGAGAAAAATTATACAACAAAGAAACAAATACAACCTGGCCGAGAATCGAACTTGGATCATCTGCACTCAATGTCGACTCGCAGACCGGCTGAGCCGCTACCGAGACGCTATTCTAAATAAATTCGTTAAATTCTGCCGGAAGACGCTTTTGACATGTTTTGAAGCTGGTGCAGATGTATTTATCATGGTATTTGAGAAAAATTAGCAGGGTTTTGAGGGTAAAAGCCGAACTTCAATTCATTTCATCGCATTTGAAGAACATATGGACGACAGAGCCAATGGATAAAGTGTCCCTTAAACCTTCGCGAAACTCAGTGTGCCGGCGCAGGTTAAGCCGGGATGGGAAACTGGTTGGGTGATCAGCCGCGAAGGGAATTGTCATGATAACAAATTTCGTTATATTCTTTGTCTATATACGTTCATCTTTGTTAGCCTCAGTTTCCTCTTCTGTACAGTTAAATAAACGTTATTGACCCTAGTATAGCCACTAACTCATCTACCGACCTTGAGGAACGTAGCCACCAACCCGAATACTTAACGGCTACTTTCGGATCGGTTTAAATTCAATAGCACTCCAACTTTTTCTCTCTTGTCATCTTCTTTTAATTTCTTCATTGTCCTATTTGATTCTTAAACTGCGTGTTTCAAAACATATTTGGCATCATTTCCGTCTTTGGATAAAAAAAAAAAGAAAGTCAAGTGCGCTGGAACTGAATATTCACTTCAACGACAGATCGAACCAGTATTTGATCCATCGGCGGGGAAATAACTAATTCAGTGTGGATTTGCCTAGGTGTAACATGAATTCAAAGGTAGATGTCAGGGAAAAGCAAGGTTGTAAAGGTTAAAAGCGGAACTCTGAGCTGAACTGACATGCACTTCCGACAATTAACATATCCTGCTACAAGTCTACGAAGTGAGATGTACTGAGAAAATTTTTCTCGTTCTTGTTCGCTCGCTTCAGGCTCACTCACTGGGGCAGCAATTATTCCTCGAGCCCGAATGGGCTTTGAGTCAATAGCCCATGATGAGGCCGGCTATTGACTCAGTGGCCATGAGGGCGAGAGGAATATAATTGTTTTAGTAAAATCCAACTAGCTGGTCAAAAATATCGAAACAAAACAAGTTTAGCTAGCAAAACGCGATTCAGCCGCCATTATTTCGTTTTCAAAGCCGGCGCTTTTCGCTACTAGTGGGCTATAACATATAGCGTAGTAGTAGCTCAACCAATCAGAATGCAGCATTGATAATAGACCACTAGTTGGATTTTACTAAATCGCAATACTCATGCTGACGTCACCTAAAATGTGCATGTGGGCGTCAACCAGAAGCTCATTGGTTCATGAAACAAAATATTTTATCGTGTCACTCGTTACAAATTTGAATTAAACAAAAACTGTGTTTGTAAACAGTAATGTCTCTATACATAGCAATATAAATGGGCCAAACGAGTTCGCAGGCCGCGATGTTCCGCGCGCGACAAAATTATAAACCTTTGCTCCGCGAGGGCTAGCCTGCGAGAGTAAATGCCTTCTTCGGCTTTTGTGGCGTCTGTTCTCGCAGGCTATGCGAAGGCCTTACGGCCCTTGCTTCGCGAGGAATCATAAGCGGAACGAGCTGATCAACCATTTAAACCTGTCCGGCACAACAATTTATGTATAATCGGCTCTTGATACGGGGTATAACACATAAAATGTTTGTAGGCGAAACATATGTCACGTTCACGTGAAATTAGATCAGGTAGATGGGGCGGTCACGGAAACAACAGACAAAAATAACCTTCGCGGCACACGCGCAAACTTATAATTGATTTCAAACAACTACCATGGGACACCGGGATTTGCTCTGTTAGTTGTAAATTTGTATTTTTTTTGTTTTCTCTATTCAGCTGCAGGACCTCGCTGTGATTTCTACCATTCGAGATCCATCAGTGAACACAGCTGAATGTGTCATACCAGATCACGAACCTGGCTTCGCAACTACAGGACGAAGTCATTACATAAGAGCAATGTTATGGTTGTCTATGTTTTTTGTACTTTGTAGTGGCCCTTTGTTAGCTAAGTTTGTAAGGGATTTAGAAGAATTAAATAGAACTGATAATTATGAAAAGAAAAACACAGTGGAAGCCTTGTGTTTTTGTTTTTATCTCTTGTCAGTGCCAAGCAGTGTTCTGATTATTGCCGCTCTTGTGCTATCTTTTGTCTGGTGGAGTACTTTTGACATTCCTGTTATTTTGATAGTGATAATGTTATTCAGTTTAATGGAGTCGTTATGTATCGTCAACTGGTGCATATATGGTACCTCCAAGTGTTCATGTATTTTAAAAATATGTGGAGGACACGCCATAAGCTATATCTGCCTCTGGCTTATTATAGGAATAAGAGTAAATCCCACATGGGGTCTAACTATTGCTCTTCTTGTTGTCTCTGTTTCCTCCACCGTCACTTACGCAAAGTACCTTTACCTTGAAGAATTCCCCAGTGGTAACAGTATAAGCGGTACTGCTACCAATGATTCTTCTACCACTGGCCAACCTAACAACAGTGCCAGGGGTAGGAGTACTATTGATTCTACTTTTGACAGTAATGCAGATCGTACTCAAGCCAAAGTCATTTGTGTAGCTGGTTGTCTTTCTATCCTGTTGCTTTTTATCATAGTTATTCTTGCAGGACATTCACATAGTGGCAAAGAGATGGCTGTAGATGAAGTGCTTAAAGCCACCTCTTTGTACTTTATCACTGCATTTATATCGTGGGCGACTTGGAAGAAGCATACTTCAGCTGATGCTTCTCGGTATTCAGTGCCAAACACACAGCAACCTGGTTCCAATGGAACACAGCCTCCCGAAGAGATCCGCTTGATCGAGGGAAGCGGCCGTTGAATTTCTTGCTTAAGTTGTTTTAGACAAAAATCCTCCTGCTTTATGGACGAATCAATGTTTGAGCCATGTTTATAGCCCGACGAACAGGCTTCCCTCAGGGCAGCGTCTCAAGCCTTCTCGCTGCCCTATCTCCTAATTAATTATATTAGTTGAAACCTGGGTTCTTCAGCTTAAAACTAAACCCGCATAGTGAATGATTATTTCCTGAAAGGGGAAGGTGAGGCTCTCAGTTTTTATGGTACAGTACTGTACATGTATTCTGGGTGGTAATTAAGTAGATTTCGACTTTCGTTTTCATAAGTGGAGAAATTTTACTAAATATAGTTTTATACTGAGGTCAAGAGAGAATGATCTAAGAGAGCGAATCCTCCATACATGACCCTCTTCCCATGAAAATTATTTTCAATCTATTCTTGGTTTTGTGTCACACTGCGTGGTTATTTTAAGGACGCTACCTTATTGGTCGGTTAGAGTGGCGTCATGTAATTTTGAACTTGGCGGGTGATCTCTTGACTGAGGTTTGTTGTGTCTGAAGTTGTCTTGCCCTCTATGGACATAACTTATAGATAGTTTTCACTGTCACGCAACAAAAAATTAAATTGGAAACCGTCCTGTGGAAGAAGCCAAGAAAGACTAAAAGACTAATATATAAACAATTTATCCAAGTCTCAGGTCTTCGTGGCCCACAGTTTCTGAGTTATTTGCCGAAACGTTTCACGCACCTTTGTAGAGCTTTGTATGGAGACGCCATATTGGTGCGCCGTTTTGGTGGACCAATATGGCCGCCGAAAATCAACAAAAACATCTGGAGTTCACTTTTTCTATAAAAGCTCTTTCTTTTCACTCGAGAACTAGCATACGTACGCATAAACATATCTTCTAATACTTGAAGTGGTTATACTGCTGAAAATCAAGACGAGAGACTTTTTTTCAACGAGACAGCATTCCTATTTTGGTGTCACGCACTGTGAAAACTCGGAAGTTCAAATTGCTGTATTTTCGAAATGAAACATGCTACGGAAATGGAAACTTGTACAAAGATTTACTTTTTGTTTGTCTTCAACCTAGTGTAAATAAAAATTCGTAAAACCTCGCTATTTTGACTTTACAATTTGATGACGTCATAGTGAAAACCATCTATAAACACATTTACTGCAATTACTTACCGTAAACGATCTAGTATAAGTAACACTGAGTCACATGGTTATTTGGTTTATAAACCAAAGTTTGTTTGAATCTTTGCCGACGTGATCCGCTTTCCATTAATTTAAGTAATGTACTGCTCCAAAAGCATTATTTTAGGTATATAACCTTGAGATAACATATTGATAAACAGCATGGGGTGGAATTAAAGATTGTCACGAATAACGAACATCTCATTTCAACTTTGTCGTATACCGCATGTGTTATGTATCTGTGATCATTTTGGATATCAATAGATAACATTGCGCATATTTTACCAAAATTGTCTTGTCTTGCGGCTTGTGTCCGTCCTTAGCCCGCGTCGCATGGCGGTTTTGTCGGGAGCCGGCTACTGAGCGGCGAAGCCGCGAGAAAAATAAATTGCTTCCGCCCCAATCTTCTAGCGGTTTCTCTGCCCTCGTCCGCCTGGCCTTTATAGATCAATTCGGCTAACTCAACGTTGTACCCAATTCAAACCCTTTGGGAGTCCAAAGACTACTGCAAAGCTGATTTAAAACAACGTGTATTGTTTTTTATAACAATATTTCGACTGGCCATACCAGCCTTCTTCAGGTTTACAGATGTTACTGAACTTATGTAGCAATCAATCGTTCTTGTTTCTTTATATTTGGGCTGATTTGATCTCTTTTTTAGAGATCCAACGTTTACAACTAGCAGGATCTTCGTCCACGGTTTTTGCAGTTAATTTAATGTTTTGTTTCAGGAATTCCCATATCGTTTAAATGTGAATGTCACGTTATAATGCAAATACAATACACAAAGAATTTTAAACCCGGGAGATTTGAATTGGGTACAACATTGAGTTAGCCCAATAGTCTATTACTTTGCCCTCCCAACCAAAACCTCCATGCTACGCAGGCTAGTCCGTCCGAAACATCGGGAAACCTCAAGTCGCTGTTCTCTAGAAAAGTCTCTAGCAAAGTCCCTAATATTTTGGTTAGGCGCGCGCCCTCGAATTTAAAATACTGAAATTTCTATTTTTCTGTTGCCTTCAGATTTTGCTCGGCAGTTTTCCTCGACTTTCAATACAAAAATCTTTAAAATCTTGGAGAATTATACCGCGAACTTTTTCAAAGGATATATAAATTATCTCAGAACAAACCAAACTAATTCTCAAGTGCATTTACTTTAGCTGATTTAGTCCTGTGAGTACGCTTGCAATTTGCGAATTTACTAGAGAAACAAACATAAAAAATATATATATTTTTATAAATCCAGGAAAATATTATCCTCCACTTTGGAAAGACGAAACTACTACTAAAACTGCATGCTCAACTGACCCATAAACAAAACGAAAAACAATATCAAAAACACACTTTAAGGGTGCGTTTTTTTGGGAAAATCCAAATCCGGATTTCCAAATCCAAAAACGGATTTTTCATAGTTTTTCGAGCAAATCCAAAAACGGATCATGAATCCATAAAATCCACATTCAGGGTGGATTCTTCCGATCAAATCCAAATCCGGATTGTTGAGATTCCAATCTAAGCGTTTTTCTGGGAATGGATTTGAAAAAAGTAATTTTGATAAGGGGTTAAGAAAAAAGAAATGGTAACTGAACCTATGTTGATGGCGCCCTATTAATTTTGAGCCATTAGTTGCTTATAATTCCATGTTTGTCATCTATTCAAATTATTTGTCGACTGTTTGTACACCGTTTCTTGTGTCTGTACTGGACTGCGAGTAATAGTTGAGTGATTTTTTCCGGAATTATCCGCTTCACTTTCGTAAACGACGGCTTTAACTTTAGGTTGCAGTTTCGCCTCTTGTAAATACTGTCTTCGCTGTATGTGGTCCGCTAACTGATGAACATCCGCGAGATGGTTAGCTAATCTGAAAATGTACTTCGCCCCGCACGATGAAATCGGACAGTTTCTGCAAACTCTCTTGTAAACCTTGTTTGCCTTCGCTTTTTGTAAAAAATAAACCAGGAAAACTGGTTTTCGCTTGTTGGCTGTTTGCTGTTTTTTAATTTCGATTTCAGACCTGCAGTAACTTGCAGTAAAACAACAACACAACTAAGGAGAACTACAAAGGGTGCGTTTTTTTGGGAGAATCCCAAAACGGATTTGTGATCTCAGATCATATGGATTCTTCACTACCAAAAAAAAATGGAAGATCCTATAAAGGATCATTTACCATGACAACGGCATGTCCTCGTGCTCCTCGTGGGCAAAAAAAACAACAACAACAAACTGACCCTCACGGCAAGAAGAAAAAGCAACATTAGCTACGTATGAATATACGAAATGTATATATTTCGGTTTGAAACACAAACGTTTCTCGAATAGAATACACTCCTAAGGATAGTGAAATTATAAGAATTATTCAAAACTGAAGCCGATGAATTGTTTCTTTTAATTCACCTGGGAAATAAACCGGCGTAAGCAGACACTACATACGTACAAAAAAGCATGACAAGTAAGGGTTTACGAACTGTCAAGATCACGAAGAAATGAAGCCTCTTTTAAAGCAAAAGCTAAAAGAACAACTACAAAGAACCAGACAAACCGAAAGAAACAAAGAAAGTCGAACTCTTGGCTTAGAGGCTACTGAGGAAAATTGTGTAGACTATGCTACGCCAAAAGTGACAAAATATCAAAGATGCAACTTTATTATTCAAATCCACCAATTCACTATCAAGATCGATAAAATTAACATCAATTTGCTTTTTGAATGTGTCAAGATTGTAGAATTTAATTTCAATTCCCACGTGTTTCATGTCATATATCAAGAGACACGTTTTCTATAGACTACGAGTAGTCCCCCATTTTTCCTCAGGGATAGTAGGGCGAGCGAAACGCGAGCGCGCGTGAAAGTCACCCCACGCGAGAAAAGGCGACCCGCCGCGTGTCGCCTTTCCTCGCGTGGGGTGATTTTCACGCGCGCTCGCGTTTCACTCGCCCTACTATCCCTGAGGAAAAATGGGGGACTACTCGTAGTCTACGTTTTCTAAATCAAGATGCACGTTTTTTAAATCAAGAAGGGAGACGACAATTTTTGATCAGTTTTGTTTCCGAGAGGGACTGAAACCGAAAAATCTGCCATGCTCCATGAAGAATCCCGCCCATTCTTGCCCATTCCCGTCCTCCCGCGATAGACATGGTGGAGGAAGGAATCGAAGAACTTCGATCAGTACAAGAAGGAGTTAACACGTCTCGAGTTAATGTGGTCTCAAACGTGTCAACACCTGACGAAGAACTGAGGCGGCGATTTAAGAACGAGATAGGCTCGATCAGAAAGAAAGGAGAACAGGCTCTCGTAGGAGCGCTGGTGAAATATCACCACAGGCGCGCAGAACGATGATTAACAAACAAGCTTCGTAAACTCGAACAGTATAAATCTCGCAGGAACAGGAATACTGTTACTAAGCAGACGTCTCACCAGAAAACGCAATCACCGGCTAGAAAGAAAACTGTCAACAAAGATGACAATGTAAACGAGCTAGCCGAAGAATTGAAGATCAAGATTAGCGAAGTCGATGTATTATTAGAACAAATGAGATCACAAGTGTGTGCGAATAAACAAAGTGAATCTTACTCTTGTCTCGTATCAGACTCCTTAGAAGTAAAGGGGAAAGGGAAAGTAAACCGCAGAGATAACAAAGCGGCCGAAAACTGCAAAAGAAAAGAGCGGAGGAAAATCAAAGACAAAAAGCGCTTTTTTGACGCCATTGAGTCACTCAAACAGTATATCAAAAACCTGTCAAATGAACAACTGACAGATGAAAAAATTACTCTACTATCGCGTGGTCTGAAGTTTATCCCTACACTCGTGGCAAAAGAAAATCTTATCAGGTGCCAGCTTCTCGCGGATTTCAATCAATTTGCGAGACGAATGCGACTACTATTGATGAGCAGACAGGACAAACTTAACGAAGGTCAGTCAGGTTCTGCTTGATAATTTAAACAACTACTGACCTATAGACAAACCAATGGTTGAAACTACAACCAAAAAAAACTCAACAACTTATTAAAACACTGCTCTCAGAAGGCAAGTTGATAAAACGACGGCTAAATGGCTCCCCCTTACGCCTGATCCTCCGCGAATCCCAGTGTTTTACACACTTACTAAAATCCACAAACCGACACCTGTCGGAAGACCTATTATCTCAGGGTGTTCCGGACCTACAGAACGGATCTCAGCATTTGTTGACCACCTTATTCAGCCAAAAGCACAACTACAAGCTTCGGATCTTAAAGATACCACAGACTTTATTAACTTCATCGAGAGGATTAAACTGCCTAAAAGTGCCATACTTGTTTCAATGGACGTCACAAGCCTATACACAAACATGCCACGACGAGAGGGTATTACCACTGTATGCCATGCATACGAAGAATTTCACCAAGGAAACCCTCCAGTCCCTATCAGGTTTTTAAGTGAAATGCTTAGTCTGATTCTACTAGAAAGCTCGTTCCAATTTAACGAGAAAGATTATCTTCAAACCCATGGAACAGCCGTGGGCACGAAAATGGCCGTAGCCTTTGCTAACATCTTCATGGCCAAAATAGAAAAAGAAATACTCAGACAGAGCAGCATTAAGCCCATCGTTTGGAAAAGGTTTATCGATGACGCCATATCAGTATGGGACACAAGCAGAAACGAAATAGAAGAATTCCTTCAAAAGGCAAACAACTTCCATCCTACAATCAAATTCACGGCTGAAATATCAGAAACAGAGACGACATTCTTGGACACGAAAGTGTACAACGGTGTCAGATTCAACAAGGATTCTATACTTGACGTTCGAACACACTTCAAGCCTACAGAGACATTCGAATACACGAATTTCTATTCGTGTCACCCACCTAGCCTCCCCGAAGACGTCTTTTGGAGTGTGACGAACGAACCCCAAAGGACGTCTGCGGGGAGGCTAGTCACCCACCAGACGTCACAAAAGGCTTCATCAAAGGAGAAGCTTTAAGTCTTCTAAGAACAAATTCCTCTGAAATCACTTTTGAAGAGAACATGAGGAATCTCTCAGAGGTCATTTTCGCAGACAGAAAGAAAGCACTAGAACAGAGAAACAAAAATGCACGTAAGAAAATACTACCCTTCGTAACGCAATACCACCCTGCGTTGCCCAAACTCAAGAACATACTCATGGGGAAATGGCACCTTATACAGAACCAACCATATCTGCGAAACATCTTTAAGGAAACTCCCGTCACTTCATATCGCAAAGGAAAATTCCTAAAAGACACTCAAGTAAGAGCTAAACGAGGGGGACATTATGGGGTACCCAATTCCGCACGAAAAATTGGTAAATACCGCAATACCGTGTCGAAAATGAACGAAATACCGATACCTCATTTATGATCGGTGACGCTTACTTAATGTTGTATCCATCTCGCGTGTTTCTTTATCTGAGCTTGTATACACCAGAAATGAACCTCAGCCTTCGCGAGAAAACGTGAGAAGATCTCTAATTGATCGGTGCAAAGATCGAAAAGACAGGTCATTGGATGTCCTACCAATTTTATCATAGAGTAACTGCCAGAAATTGTGTATTCATTTACCCTTAAGTCTAAAGTCTTCCAAATATTGACCTACATTAGACAGGAGAGGCCAAATGAACAGTACTGCAATGCCGTGAAGGATCTTCTTTTACCGAATACCGTTAGCCAGAAGGATGAAAAACCGCACACCGCGAGGCTGGATGATACCGCAATACCGCACATTAAAATCAAAATTACCGTAATACCGCTTGAAAAAAAGCTCAATACCGCAATACCGTAAACCCCCATGTCCCCCTTCTAAACTATAAAGGTTTTAAGACCAATCTGTTTGCGAACTGCAGGAGTCGTGCAGGCCCGTCAACACTTTTAAACCTGAATTCCAACCTGTGTGCTCGGTTTCAGTCCCTCTCGGAAACAAAACTGATCAAAAATTGTCGTCTCCCTTCTTGATTTAAAAAACATGCATCTTGATTTAGAAAACTTGTCTCTTGATACATGACATGAAACACGTGGGAATTGAAATTAAATTCTACAATCTTGATACATTCAAAAAGCAAATTGCTGTGAATTTTATCGATCTTGATAGTGAATTGGTGGATTTGAATAATAAAGTTGCATCTTTGATATTTTGTCACTTTTGGCGTAGCATAGTAGACACGGAAGGATTATTTATTATTCCTCGTAATAGAACGGAGAGAACGGATTTGTAATAGTCAGTCAAAGGATTACTAAGTTTTCATTCCTTTTCCTTTCAAATCGCTATGTATTTGACTCTTTTTGTTATTGGTTTTTAATAAAGTTTTTAAAACGGTATTTCGAGTCTGATTTTATTGCTAGCAATTGTAAGTCGCGTGTTTCAATTGATCCTTGTTAAGTTATTTTATGTTTTTATTATTTTTATGATAATAAGTTACTTGAAAGTTCTCTCTTGGGGCTTTTCCTGCAGAGCTGAACTAATTTGTATGCAACGTTGGGCTTGCGAACTCGCATAATGAATTCTGACTAACGATGTCCAAAAGTGGTCGATGGTGGACAACAACCCATCGCTCTAATCACTTCGCAATGTTCGAGTCTTAAGTGATTTTACTACCTACATCATCGCCTTATATAACTGCTCTCAGATTTGATATATTAAAGTGGGATAAATAACAGCATATAATTGTCCCCATTCTTCCTTCGTCAGTTCCAGATCCTCTGCAAATATTAACTTTTAGAAATACTTCAGAATGGAGTTCTTTCAGCTTGGAAATTGTTGACCCTGGGAGGTCGCAGAATATTTTCTTGAGAGACGTTATTTCTTTTTAGGGGGGAACTATGGCCCTCGCGATCATACGATAATGATTAAGCTTTATTCTTATGAAAGACTGAATAATACCCATTTTCGTTTTGGATGACAATAATAATTAATAATAATAACGTTCATTTATATGGTCTTAAAAAGATAAAAATAAATAACGATGTCATAGACTATAGAAAATAGCTGATGATGTTATCTCACCAGTTACCATATTAAAATGATTATTTTGATGATGATCTCATCGTTTTTTCTGATGACGTCAACTCCCTAAATTGTGATGCAGAATAGCAAGAAAAGTAACGTGTTTCCAGCAAGAGCCATTATGGCTCTTGGTTTCCAGAGAAAAGGTAGTTCATCGTATTTATGGATAAACAATCTGAATTTCTATCATTTCCTACAATTTACTGAGGGAAAAAGAAAGATGATAACCATTTGATCATTTTCTAAACAACGCTCCCACGAGTTCTTTCTACAGACTGATAGTAATTATTACTTTCCAACATGTAAATAGTACATTCAATGTCATTTTCGATTCTTTTAAGGTGACTCGACCCAGTTATTTTGTGGGGGTACCATCCTACTTTGAAGCCCTCTGGTATCCTCACCTTTACTTTGATCGTAACATATAGATCAAAGTAAAGGAGAGGATACCAGAGGGCTTCAAAGTAGGATGGTACCCCCACAAAATAACTGGGTCGAGTCACCTTAAAAGAATCGAAAATGACATTGAATGTACTATTTACATGTTGGAAAGTAATAATTACTATCAGTCTGTAGAAAGAACTCGTGGGAGCGTTGTTTAGAAAATGATCAAATGGTTATCATCTTTCTTTTTCCCTCAGTAAATTGTAGGAAATGATAGAAATTCAGATTGTTTATCCATAAATACGATGAACTACCTTTTCTCTGGAAACCAAGAGCCATAATGGCTCTTGCTGGAAACACGTTACTTTTCTTGCTATTCTGCATCACAATTTAGGGAGTTGACGTCATCAGAAAAAACGATGAGATCATCATCAAAATAATCATTTTAATATGGTAACTGGTGAGATAACATCATCAGCTATTTTCTATAGTCTATGACATCGTTATTTATTTTTATCTTTTTAAGACCATATAAATGAACGTTATTATTATTAATTATTATTGTCATCCAAAACGAAAATGGGTATTATTCAGTCTTTCATAAGAATAAAGCTTAATCATTATCGTATGATCGCGAGGGCCATAGTTCCCCCCTAAAAAGAAATAACGTCTCTCAAGAAAATATTCTGCGACCTCCCAGGGTCAACAATTTCCAAGCTGAAAGAACTCCATTCTGAAGTATTTCTAAAAGTTAATATTTGCAGAGGATCTGGAACTGACGAAGGAAGAATGGGGACAATTATATGCTGTTATTTATCCCACTTTAATATATCAAATCTGAGAGCAGTTATATAAGGCGATGATGTAGGTAGTAAAATCACTTAAGACTCGAACATTGCGAAGTGATTAGAGCGATGGGTTGTTGTCCACCATCGACCACTTTTGGACATCGTTAGTCAGAATTCATTATGCGAGTTCGCAAGCCCAACGTTGCATACAAATTAGTTCAGCTCTGCAGGAAAAGCCCCAAGAGAGAACTTTCAAGTAACTTATTATCATAAAAATAATAAAAACATAAAATAACTTAACAAGGATCAATTGAAACACGCGACTTACAATTGCTAGCAATAAAATCAGACTCGAAATACCGTTTTAAAAACTTTATTAAAAACCAATAACAAAAAGAGTCAAATACATAGCGATTTGAAAGGAAAAGGAATGAAAACTTAGTAATCCTTTGACTGACTATTACAAAT
>BOPM01001480.1:38049-43049 GCA_022179025.1 Porites australiensis
ATGTAGCCTGTTCCAGGCGTTCAGCCTTGAAAAACAGTGATTTCTCAGGAAACCAAATTTAAGTATTTCCCCAGGGGCTGAGTCACTAAGCTGGAGTTTATTCCACACTGTATACCATGAGCGGTTGTCCTTATTTCCACAGAGCCTTGCAGGGAGGGCAAAAAGGTAAAAATTTATGCAAATTAATGCAGGCAAAAAAGAGCTAGGAGAGATTAGGGCAGGGAGAGGAAAAAGGCAGACCGTGGAGGTCTTATAGTATTTTGAATTACCGTTTAGAAATTCTCATTGGCCATCTACTTGTCAATTTCTCAACAACAAAAACATCTCAGTCCCAAAGGAATCTAATTTTCATGACAGCAGCTCCAAGTCTTTTGCAGCACGTGGGGAACAGACATGGTCCTTGAACTGCACTCCAGTTTCCAAATGGAAGCCAACGTCCTCCAGGAAGCCAATTGCTTTTTTGGAACCTGAATTATAATATATTCTCGGTCAAAATATATCCTCTTTTTACACCATGCATAAGGTGTGGTTTTCTCTATCTTTACAAAATGTTCTTCCTAGTTCAAGGACCATCTAATCAAGATTAAAGGTGCTTTTTTATCGCTTTGCTACTTTTACATTTTAACTCCTGAATTAAGTAGAAGTTAACCTGTCCAAAATGTTTTCCTTTTTTTTGACAATTCAGCAGCATGTGGGAAAAAAGGAATGTCTGTATAGACATCTTTTGAAAAAAAAAAGGTTGATAAATGACCTCTCTTCATGTATAATTAATGCCTATTTATAAATAAAGCAATACTAAAGCCAAATTACAGAGACAGGTAATATCTTCAACAGCATTAGTCCAATTTCATTGGTATTGCAAACATGGACCAAAGTGATAATGACAACACAAACTGAAGGATCAAAAAAAGAATGACAGTGAAGAGTAGACTGCATGTTGTTGAAGACTGTTTTTGCAAGTGGGAGAGGTTGTCGACATGATTTTGACAGTATAATCATGCCACCTTTTAGCCAATTTTTACTTTGTTTTTCCTGGGGAAAGTAGAAAAGCATGTTTCCATTGCTCCCAATGATATATCCACACACCATCTTTTTTTCTCTTTTCCCCACACCCCCACCCCATCTTGTGCTTGCAGTCAATAAATCCCCCATGGTTTTTATTTGCGCAATTAATGGGTAAGCTAAGTATGGCTTGATGATCTCTAAAGAGAAACTAGAGGGTCTGAGTCGAGAACAGCCTAATAAGGTAGAAGCGACTCTTTATACTAAACTATAATAGTTATGGAATATTTTAATAGAATTAAGAGTCTTTGGGTATACTGTCACTTATTTTTGAAGATTAAAAATGTTTTACTGTAACTTTTTTTTAATAAAGAGTTGAAGGGTAAATTTGATTGAGCCATAACTATTGATAGAGACAACTAACTGAACATTTGGGTCTGCATCATGTTGCCTCATAATAGAGATAGGTTAAATCAGATTTGTGACATTCATATCACAAAAAGGTAATCTGTATAATATTTCCAAGGCCAGGATTTTTCAGTAGCTTTATTTGGAAAATTTATTCTTCCCCACCCTTGAGGGAATCAGACTCTTAAAGCATGATGAGGTTTTGTTTTCCCAATTTAGACCAATGTGATGTTCTCCAGGGAATTTGCCTTTTGTCTTTTCACAAATTTATATCCAGAAATGCAGCAAGTGCATGTAGATGCAGGAACATAATTATAAGACAACATTTCAAAGAAACAGTTCCCTGGGTTAAGATCATGTAGTCTGAAATGGGTTAATTGAAAGATACAAGTTAAAAGGTCTATATAGTATTGACTAAAATTACTTACGTACTTACTTTTTGATCAAATCCCCTCCCTTTGCTTACTCAAACGCCCCCCTCTAGGCTTACAATGATTAAGGTGCATAATCCCTTTTAGAATCTGAGAATTTTTAAAAGGGACAGCTTGCATTGAGACAAATAATAGAGGCCCACACTCGCATGTAAACATGAAATTTCTGACAAAAAGTTAGTGAATTGTAGCCCTTGGCCAGGTTGTTCAAAGCTGGGTTAAGACAATTAACCCAGGGTTAGTGCGAATTTTGAATTCAGATATGAAAGCGTAAAAAATAAATTCACTTTAATTCTTTTTGTCAACAAGTTGATGATAAAATTTTTTTCACAAAAACAGAGAAAATTATCTGAGAAAATTCTTTTGAACAAAAGAAAAAGAAACCCGGGTTAAACTGAACCCTGGTTAAGTGCTGATTGGCTTCGAACAACTGGGCCCTTAATTTTACTACCTTACAAGTTATCAATAAAATTGAAACTCAACGGTCCTATAAAATGATGGTTGCTTTCAAGAATCTCAATATTTTTTTTAAGACAAAATTATCTAACAGTTTGAAAATCATTAATCGCTTATTTGAGTTTGGCTGAGCAGTTCTCATCAAGATCTTGTCCTAACGTATTTCTAACCTCATAAGAACTTCATCCCAAAATATCTTGATGTATTATGCACAACCTCACAGATTTCGCTAAAACTTTACAAACGTTAAGGGGGTCTATATTGGAGGAGAAAGCTCTTGTGAACAATTTTGGAAGAATATTTCCCAGTGCTGAGAAATACTTGAGCTGCACAAATTTTCATCCATCATTCTAATACAGGTGTGGTGGTAATTTTCCCAAGTCTTTGTTAATGCCATCCATGCAGTTTATGCTCAAACTTAGGAGATAACTCACCTTGAAAAACTCCATGGAGCTCATATGCTTAAGGTTGAATATATACATGGTGGACTAGCCTGCGAGCAAGCTCTCTTATTTGGGCGAGCGAAGCGAGTCTCGCGAAAATACGCAAGCGAGTGGTGAAGCTGCAAGGGGCAGAGGAAAGGAGAGCTTGCAATGATCTCTCATAAAATTTCATTTGTACTTCGCTCAGACGAAGGGAAATGCCATTGGCTGAAAAATGACGTTCCGGAAAACAAACTTTAAGGTGATTGATAACAGGCCAAGCTGGCACCCTCTTCGTCTGTGTGACAAGACTGGTTCTCAGGGGGATCAGATTGGTACCAAGAACGTGTTTCAGCCCTCAAAGCAGACGAGGAGGCTCGTTTGATTTTAGTTCTCGCAAAGAGAATAAATTGCGAACCGAGGATAAGTCGGACCAAGTTTGTAGTTCTTGTGGAAGGAAAACGAAAACCCTTCATCAGTTGTATTCATTTGTGTCCAGCGCCTTGTTTAGTTCTGAAAACGAGAAGAGTGAGAGTGAAGCTAGAGATGGAGATTCAAGCGCCCAGTTCAAACGCTGCCTTTCAACGTCGGTTTCTTCGCCCAATTGAATTGTACTGGGTAGAAAAAATTTAGAAACGTGTACTTGACAGTGTAGCTGTGTAGCTCAACTGTAAAGAAGGACAAAAGAATTAAAGAGTTTGGTAGCAACTGTAGTACAACTTAAAAGAACCAAGTCCAGGAAAACGCTATTCTCCAGTTCCGGAAAGGACAAACATATAATGTTTTTGTTGGTGATTGTGACGGGGAGTCGGTCTCCTACACTGCAGTATGGACGACTTTTCAAAAGTAGACAAAACCAGAATCAAAGTATTAATTAAGTTCTCATCCGAGCGGATGCGTTGAAGTTTGATGTCCCCGTGGAAAAAAAAAACATATCAGTGATTAAAAAAATTGCTTTGATGCTGTTGCAAAAGAGATTTATTATTAATAATTCTATGCACCCTCGGTTGTCTAAACTTGACAGGCGGTTGTCACTTTTCTAATCTGCGGCACGTTTGCGGTGACAGTTTTCACGCTTTGCAGAGTCCCGGGGTTTCCGGGGTGGAAATGAAAATTTATGAGAGATCATTGCAAGCTCTCCTTTCCTCGGCCCCTCGCGCGCAAGTTCTCGCGAGGCTCGCCCAATATAGGAGAGCTTGCTCGCAGGCTAATGGTGGACTGAAACCAGCTAGCAGTTTTTACCCACAACATACTCACAGATACGCAGGATTGCTTCAATATTGTTTGCCACTGCATGTCTAAGAGAATGGAGTTGCAATTTTGTTTAGTAATCATGGGTGGTGTTTAAAATGAACATCCTAACTTTCTAAATGTTAAGATTGTAAGACTCTTCAAATAAATGCAACATTAATTCCAAACATCCTCTATTCATTTACAGTGCCAGAAGGCAGGGCACAAGGAATGGACAATGATTTTATTGATTGCGGACTGAATGTAAACGATGGGGCTATATTTGCAGATGGTAATTGATGTCAAGATTTAAATCTTTGCTCAGATAAGTACTAAAATATTGGTATAATTACATGCAGATTTCCTTTTAAGGTTAATTTATACAATCAAGATAGTATTTATGGATGTTCTCAAGAAGAAAATAATATTCTTTTCTCTGACAATTCAGAGAGCTTGTCAAAACAAAGATTTCATTGTTGAGATTAATTACTTATGAATATATCAGCAAAGAGTCCATTTTTATGCAACTGATGCAGCAGAGAGGAGGGTAATAATGAGGATGAGGACAAAACATCAGGCTTGGGGGTCCATGGACCCCATTTTGGACCAGGTCCATGGACCAGTCTTATCTGGACCAGGTCTGTGCATGGATCGACCCCTGTAAAGGACCGGGTCCATGGACAAATTTTTTGTAAGAAGGAGTTGTAAGTAGAAATGATCAATAAACATTACAGTCAGCTTCAACCCACAAAGACAGTGCAAAAATAAGGTTTGGAGGTGTTGATCATAATTGAAAATTTACACCTGTTTACATTATCTATGAAATGCTGATGACGTTGCTTACTAGCCTGGCTGTATGACTGTAATATGGTAAGTGTTTGCTCAGCTTTGTGGATATTTTTTTCTTTTTGCTGTTGTCTTTTTTCCTTGTACAGTTATACAGTTAAATTGACTTTCGTTCTGGATGCATGCCTAATTCCTCCCCTTTTCATTTTGTTACCCAAGAAATAACTTCTGCAGCATGAAGAAATTTCCTTGTGTGTGACATTGG
>BOPM01001480.1:48049-49744 GCA_022179025.1 Porites australiensis
GAAGGGATTGCTAATTCGTAGTAGTATTACTATTATTGTTTGTAGATAGTAATAGTTTTAAAGCACTTACACGTTTAAGCGAGTTTCTGTAAGCTCCGCCGGTTAAGTGTTACGTGGGTAAAAAAACTATTGTTGTGATTATTGTTGTTAAATAAAGACTTCATCTGCAATTATGCATCTTATCATAAATGTTCTAATTATTGATGCTAATAAATTTTCGTAATAATTGTCGCAGCATCCTCCATGCAGCCATGGTCTTTTCCAAAGGAGGTCCCTCCAAAACAACCCGGTAAGTTTCTTTTTTCCCCACTAATGATTGGTTCATGTTTGTTCGGTCTGTTTGTTCTAGTTTTAGTTTATTCTTATCATCTGTAGAGCCGGTCTTAATATTATAAGAACAAATTAAGGAGATATTTGTTAGACTAATGTGCCAGTGTGCAAATGATTATACTCTGTATATAGAAAGGTAGGTAATTAACTAAGAAGTGCTCGAAATTAACGGTAACCCAGGGTACAACGGAAGCAAACATTGCACAAAGAATTGAACAGCTTATTGAAAAGCCACTTATAGTTCTTAGATCACAAGCAAGAAATGTTTCGAAGTGTGTGGAACGATTTCGTAACCTAGCAGACAAAACCATATTGTAATTTAGCTGGTAAAATTTCATACTTGTTACCCTAATGGCTTGTTATCCAAAAAATTAAATTTGTAGTAATGACTCTACTTGCAGGCTCGAAATTGCAAATGATAAGGAATATTTGATGCCCTCTAATTGCTCTCAACGGAATGCTGCGACTATTCGATCACTTAGAATTGTTTCTTTTATTGCTGCGTTGTCGATCAGTCAAACAATTAAGCCTCTTCACGATGATTCTTAAAAGCGTTCTAGAATTCGGATTGCTCAAACACAATGGACTAAACGTGGATACATGTGCTTTTTGCTTCCAGATGTTGCCCTTTACCGATGTGGAGCCAAAACTAAGACTAAGTTAATGGATTAGCTTATGTCTCCTTCTTCCCAAAAGACTATTAGGCTATTAGGCAGAAGACCATTTTACAGGGTCACTACTGAGGTTCATTTTTTGTTCTTTAGTTGCTTGCAAACCGCGGATTTCTCTCTATAGTGCATGCTATTCTAACATCGCCAGCATGCGCCAAACAGCCCTATCTGCCATTTGTGGTGGTTGGAAAAGGATGCTTCAATTTTAACCTCGGTGGCGACCCTGTGGTGTCTGCAAGGAAACAAACTTAAGAGGCAGTCTCCCTAAAAGCGGTCCACTCGATTTCGCGACAAAAAATACTTTTCCTTTATTTTTTGTCGGTGAAGAGGCTTTAGTAGGTATATACTAAAATCACTATTTTTGTTTTCAAATTCTTATTCTTAGCTCTACTACAAGCCAAAAACGAATTGAGTCCGTCTCGGCTTCTCAGAGAGTGTTTCAAAGACTGAAATTGATGGATTTTGAAAAGCGCGTTGCAAACAAACGAATGCCCGCACAAAAAATCTGTTCGATTCAGTGTTTTTAGTTAACCTTCGATAGTTCACAGGCTAAATAAAAATATCTTTGATCAAAACGTGTTCAAGTTACAGTGGTTCAAAGAATACCCATTTTGCAGGCTTAATCCAAACCCTGAAAGTAAGGAAGATTTGAGGGAAAATATCTCAAAAGTTGCGGCCTAAATCTGGTTTAAAA
>BOPM01001481.1:3945-20059 GCA_022179025.1 Porites australiensis
AAAACAGGTATTAAAGATGGGTTTGACGAAGAAGAACATGCATTTCTGTCTGGAACATTCTTTTTCAGGTGATCCCGTTTTTCAGGACTGGAAAGTTTCCCTTAAGTTATAGGTGGTCCCAGGTGGTTGTAAAAAGACTGAAAAGTGGTGTTTAATTCATTTACTTTTTAACCGGAATTTTCAAAAACAGTTCGTTAACCATATTGGTGTTCTCTTCTTTCCTGTTTGGGTATACGTTACAATGGGTGACAAAAGTTTTATTTATGTTGCTGTCGGGGTGTATCGGTAAAATGGTCACATGATCATGTTTATAAAACACTTGTGAATCATTAAAGAAGTCACTTTCAGGGCGCAGTCCACAACTAGCGGAAAAGGGATACTAGGAGAAGGTAAGTTGGTCATATTAGTCGGTCCATTCCTTTGTAAGTATAGTTTGTTTATATTAATTCGCTTTTGTTTGTGATTATTTGGTCGATCACTTCATCATTATCGGTCAAAGTAACCATATCGAAAATTAGCTGAATCAGTGTTAAAAAAGATACCGCCAAACATAATGTCTGAGCCTGCTCGATATTGGCAAGGATGCCTCACCATGACAAAAAGGGAAAAAACCCCAACATAAAAAGAAGTTGTTATAACGGTTAATTAAGCCTAGTAGTACTCACGTACGAAGGATTTGACCTGGCAGCTCAAGCCTAAAATGTGTTTAGGAACGAAAATTGATGAATGCACTTTGAAATACTTTGTTGGTATTTCCACTACAGTGGTACAATTTTCTCTTACGATAGAATTTCGACATTAAAGAGAGTACATCCCTAGCTATTGACCACAGATCCCAAAGCTGATTAAGCAAGAATTCGAACTGTCTTTTGAAACTGACTATTTTAAATACGTCGCGCGGAGGGCAATGATCATGAGTAGATTACGAAACTTGAAAAAGGGCGCCCATTTTGGCGAGAGAAGCAGTCAGTTCTCTCAGAACAATGGAGCACAAATGATTTAGTAATAAAATATAGGCTCAAACAATATATTAATCAATTTGGGTGCAAAATTGGACTCAACATTAATTCTATCTCTAGATTGTCGTAAAAGGTTTCTTAGTCACTTTCACTCTGAAACACCTAATTTCTTCACTGCGTTAAAGCATAGCGAGAACAAAAAATTCATTAGCAGAGGAAATGAAAGAGAAAGAGTGGAGTGATGACAAAGTAATTCGTCCCTTTTTCTTTCTTACAGAATCGGTCTTATTATTCTTGGTCGGCGAAGCATTACAACAGCGAAACTTGTTTGGCAACTGCAAGAATCATTTTAGAAAAAGGTCAACATGAGCTCTAGTTCAGCTTTGTGGTTATTGCTACTTTGGGGTAAGTTGAAAGCACCCGTGCACGTGACTATTTTTTTCCTTTTTTTATAACAGTTGCTTTTTTATCAAGGATAAGACTAAGTTGGATTAAATTACGTGTTCCGCTCATATCGACGAACTAGTAAGGCGTGATCCTTAAATAGTATTTCCTGTTAGCTTCAGTCTTTTAACTAAAACAAGTAAAACAGATATTGAATAAATGAGATTATAAATTCACTTTACGATTGACAAAGTTTGCTGTTAAGGATGCATAATTTTATTTAACGGCACAGACAAGGACTGTCTAAATCTTATCCTGCAGTGAGTGATATGGTGAAGGTTTTCATTATTAATAAGTGTGCGTGGTTGAATAAGTAAAATACTTAAATTAGAGGAGAACTGAACAGGTGCCCCTCTGGTCCCTTTAGACTGCATAAGCGCTAAACGGGAATGTGCAGCGCTAAAGGATATGGTCTTTTTACCCAACTTTGAGTCTGAAATAGGTATATTTCTTCGTCACTTTAAGATCGGTGCGAAAGTGTGAATTAGGGTAAGCGGGTTACAGTTACAGGGGGCCTTCCCGACAAGCCTCTGCGAATTGTGGATTGTTATGCGTTTCTGGGAATCTGCTCACCTACAACTTCCCTAAGACGACAATTTGTCCAGGGGTTCACTCCCTAATCTCTGTACAGCTTCAGTTATGCCTGTATAACGGAATTGGTCAAGCTATTAATTACTAAATGCAAATTGAACGTCAATATAAAACGTTTGACTGTTGACAAATAACGTAATCATGGTTTAAACGGATATGTCCAATTTTCACACCCTAACAAGAAACGGTGTTTGTTCCTAAATTATCGGTAAATTCGCGTTGAGAATATATTTCATAAGGATATCGAGGCTGAAATTTGCAAAATTTTAAGAATATTGCAAGAATAAACCCGAGGCAGAGATTTTCGATAGGATATAATTTTATAATGTTGTTTTTCTGGTCTAGGCTAAATATTCCTATTTTCTGCCGAATTTAGGCTTAAATATTCTTTTATTATCCTTAAATTGAAGCTTAACGGGTGGGAAATCTGAAGTTTATGTCATTTCCGTTTTAACATGTATTGCATAGAGTATCCAAGGTACCGGTTCAACGAACTGTTATCAGATTAGCACTGAGGATTTGGCATTCTTTGAGATGCAGTTTTTTTGAGCGTGCTTTCTAGTTTTCCTGTTTTGAGAAAGAAATAATTAGTTATACCCCTTGAGTTAAAAACACATTTTTGATGAACTATATTGAAAGGCCTTGAAAGGGAAAACCCCCTTTATCAATATGGCATCACCATTTCTCTCCCACTGAGCAGAACTTGAAAATGTAAGAGGAGATATACGTCTTCCCTTTCAGAGAGAAAAAAAAGGTCGCTTGAGTATCTGAACTATTCAAGCCGGAAACTGTAAATATGCGCAGGAACTATACTGAAACCAAGCTTTCAGCGAATCTTTTGGCTCAGGCAAAGATAATGCAAAAGGATATGAAAGTACTTTCGATTTAAGGTTGATCTTTCTTTCGTTAGCATGATATTTTCAAGGCTTCATCGAAACAGTTTATGGGTTATTCAGTCTTTGACTCTCTGTGAATTTACAAAAAATCAAATGAATTTATGAAATATGACTACAATAGATTGATCTTGGAAGGTTTTACATGTAGAGGGGCCTTCATAAATCCACCTTTCGCGGGGCGTTTAGTGTCGGGGTGAAAGCGATAACTATTATATTAGTAGCAGTTCTTTGCACCAAATACTGACTAGTTTGATAGTTCAAAACTTTTGTATGTAAGAGGAAAGGTATCGCTTTGCCGTTGCTTGAGAATAGATTATGTACGGAATGTCAGTGCAAATTATCGTTGGGCCATTTTCAGTGCCAGTCTACAGCAGTTTCAATTAAGTACGCTCTGAAACAGACGGTTGTCAAGTGTTTTACTGAGCTATGTTGTCTAAAAGATGATAAGAGTCTGATAACTGTCGGAGACTCGCGATGGGAGACTAGAGTATACACTGACAGTTACGTATTAATATGATGTGTCTAATTTATTATATATCGGTATTGGTTTGCTTGTGAAAGTGAAAGTGTTAAATTGCTATTTTATGCTCTCCCAACAGGAAATTGGCTTCATTACACATCAGGTAGGAATGATGTTTTATATGTTTCTCCGATCACATGAATTCCTCACTGAACGGGAAGAACTTCCTGTCTGTATAGTTTTCCCGGGAAATTTCCTTTCCCGGTGCATTTCCGGCAAAGTGTAATCATGGTAATAGCTAGACTGTTCACAGGCCAGGCCCACTATTGTGTATTGTGTTACGGGCGGCCATCTTGGATGAGTTTCAAATCAACTTAGGGGGAGGGTGACAGTTTGGAAGGAAGTGGGGAAAATAACTGGAAAGAAATTTTTCTCGCTTCCCTTCCCCGGCTGCGTCAAAATTTCGACGCCCGTCCCCTCTGTACATATATGAAACCAAGATGGCCACACGTACGGCGCCGCGGTAAGCGCTCGATCCTGACAATCTTAGACATCTTACGCAAAGGGGACTGTGAAGAGTGTAGGTAATAGCGACCTCCAAGAAACGAGACATTTTTGCTATCGATGCAGTCATTTTTACAATACAGGAAACAAAGTAAAAGAAACAATTTACTCACTCAGGAGCCCATCCTGCTCACTATGATCGAGTAAAACAAGTTTTGACGGTGGATACCACAGGTTAGACAACCTCGTCAAACTTACAATAAAACATAAACAGGAAAAGAAGTTTGAGGCTTATACAACAGTAAAAGGAATTGGTTACTCAATACAGAATGATTAACAATTATCTTGATTTATTATAAACATACATGTACCGAGACATACTTACTGCGAAGCTCTCGTAAACGTTCAGACGCAAATAAGTTATGGTATTTACCGCCCTCTCGTCATTTAATGGCGTCGGCATAAATACCTTACATTTTGCGATGTCCGCATTTTTTATTTATTATTTATTTATTTATTCATTTTATTTATTTTATTTTATTTTTTGTTCCTTTTCATCTCAGGGTGGGATCCGACTGTTTAATATCCCATCAGTAAAGAATAATCAATTTTAATGGGAAAATTGAATTGAAAAAAAAAACCCTTAGAGACCCTTTAAAGTTAGTATCACATCATTTTTATGACATATTTTTCAGGTTCTGCCAAAACACGGCAAGAGCATTCCTTTAGAGGTGATATTCAGACAGTGGATTGTGATGCAAGCAAAAAGGACCCAAGCAAATACTATGAAATGTATTGGAAAGTGAAAGGAGCCGAAGAAATCGGTTACTGCAATCCTAAAAGGGAATGTTCGAAAACGATAAGTTTTCTGGAAGACAAGAGGATTCAGGTTGTTAGCATTTCCAGTGGCGCCTTGAGCATAAAACGCACCTTGCCACAGAAAACAGCGGGTCACACTGTGACCATTACTTGTCAAGTGGAAAAAACTGACAACACCATCGATATATCTGAAGTCACGATCGTTTATCCTTTAGAGTGTAAGTAAGACTATACACAAATTTCTTAATAATATTGATGATGATAATGACAATGATAAATTGATAATAATAATAATGATAATGATAATGGTAACAATAATAATAATAATAATAATAATAATAATAACAACAACAATGATTGATAAAATGGTCATACAAGATTGCCATCGAGGTAAATGGAACTTAAGCATGGCTTGGGTGGATGTTAAGAATGAGTATCCGTTGATCAAGTGGAAAAACGAGATTATGGAATTTCACCGGTTCCCCAGATAGCTCTGTAGGGAGATCCGGAACCTCTGTGCAAGCTGGAATACCACAATCGCAGTTCCTACAAAGCAGAGGAATGAGACTTTCTCGACCATCAGATTCAGTGAAGGTCTGCCCGAGGAAAACGAACTTTGCCCATGTCTCGTCACTCTATGTCTAAAACCCGGTTGCCTGGAAACTAAATGTTACCTGGGGGTATAGGCTTTCTAAGCTTATAGGGACTAAGGTGACCCACTTGCAGTATGTAGACGACCTTAAAGTGTTCGCTTCATCTGAGAGCAAGCAAAGCAGGGTACTACGGTCAACCAGTGCCAATATGCAGGATAGGTTAGTTCTCATCTCCGTACTCCAAAATGACGTTGACACATTATGATTCATACAGAGGTAATTCTTTACAAAGGTAGGAACCTCATTCACTACTAATACTGATTAGGGTTAAGCCCTGAGAATGGTGATTAGAGTTAAGCACTGATCAATACTGATTAGGGTTAAGCCCTGAGAATAGTGATTAGGGTTAAGCACTGACTCGAAAAAGGGTTAGGTTCTATTTATGGTTAAGGTTGATGCTATGTACTTCCAACTCAAACCACTTCTTCCCAGCAAATCCTTGGTAATCTAGTGGTTTGGGTGGTGGACTGCTGATTCCTTTCTCCGGGATTGAATCCTGCTCTTGCCATCCTGGAATTTGAAGAGACCTAGACTTTCATGAACATTTTATCAGGCCTAAATTTCAAGAGACATAGAAAGACATAGAAATCTTATGTAGGAAAAGGGAAATGTCTTGTGAGAGCCACTGAGAGGGAATTGTCAGTTTTGGAGTATGGAGATGAGTGCTAACCTGCAGGATAAGGGGTAGAAGTGGAATACAAATGAGTGTAAAGTTATCTATGTCAGAAAGAGCAAGCAAGTTGAACATGCAGCAAACCTCAAATTGGACGAGACCACTCTGGTCGAGAAACTTAAGACTGGGACCAAGTACAAGTTCCTGAGTCTGAGAGAGTCCGTGATGGAAGACGAGAAATTAGCATTTACAGCTGCAGCTAAGACGTATTTGCAAAGGCTCTCAAAAATCTGGACAAGCCCTCTGTCCGTCGCCAACAGCGTCAAGCAACAAACCAGTTCGCCTTGCTTGTCTTGACGTACCCCATGTGGACCCAACAATGGCCTTAAAGAAAGCTGCAAAGCATTGATAGAGAGACAAGAAAGTTGATCAGTGAGAATGGTGGGAGACACCCTCTTAGGTCTACTGCATTGCTCAAGGAGACCTCAAACCAGACGAGACAATTCTGGTCGAGTACCTTAAGACTGAGGCCAAGCACAAGTTCCTGGGTGTGAGAGAGTCCGTAATGGAAGACGAGAACTTAACACTTACACACTCACAGTAGCAGCAAGGACGTACTTGCAAAGGCTCTCGTTAATCTGGACAAGCCGTCTGTCCGACGCCAGCCGCTTTGAGGAAACAAACTCGTTCGCTTTGCTTGTCTTGACATACCCTATGTGAATCCAACATTAGCCATTGGGAGATTTACAAAGCATTCATAGAGAGACAAGGAAGTTGATCAGTGAGAATGGACAGAGACACCCTCTTAGCTCCACTGCAGTGTTGTATCTTGTTAGAAATAAAAGGGATCGTTGGCTCAAGTCTGTCGGTCAAGAGTACAAATTAATTAAGACCAAGATGGCTATGAGGCTGTATGAGAATCCAGACCCAATGATAAGAATATGTGTGTGGATTTTTGAAGAAAAAGAATGCTAGAAGGGATTCTCTTCTCTTGTGAAAGACGCGCACAAGTTTGCGGAGAAACTTGTGACTTGTGTGAATTTGGCCACTCCCGATCCATCATTTAGCTCTCAGCAAGTCCCAGAGAAGAGAATCAATAGATAACAGGTGAGCCAACATCTTAAGAAAAAGCTGTGTAAGAGAAGCTTAAGGAAATGGTGGAAGACCAGAGATGGCAAGGACGTCTGCTGTGGACTAGTTGGGAGGACGACCAGCTGAGTGAGCACGGCTGTTTTGCCTGGTTGAGTGGGTGGGCGTGCGCTCCTACTCATACTAGCGGATGGGGTTATGAAACTTTATGAACAGCTCCTACCAACCCGAGTTTATGCGGCTTATAAGACCAGTACTTTAGACTAAATTAACATTATGTGCAGAATGTGCAATGACACCAGAAAGCCTTGCTCACGTTTTGGCGGGATGTTCATCGCTGGCGCAAAGTAAGTGCGTGGACAGGCATAATGCTGCACTAAAGGTGCTGTAATTTAAGGGACCTCAAGCTTGCCAACTCTGTTCCTCCCTGGTACTCACGGTTGGAGCCTAAGCCGTTTTGAGAGTCAGAAGAAGCTCAAGCATACTGGGATGTTCCTGTGCACACAGAAGACACGTTCAATCGAACCAACAGGATGGACGCTCGATTTGTGGACTACACGGCGATGAGGGTGTTGGCTATGAAAATGAGCTGTCCAAGGATGGACAATCGCGCGTAAGAGCTTACCAAACAGTACCCAGGCTACAAGATCGTACAGCTCAACGTCATCAGCGACGTTTTTGGGGGAGGGTGGTCCAAGGAGCTAGATGTCGATATGAGATTTTTGGAGCGCGATCGAGTGATGTCCTCAAGAGGATGCAGAAGGCTGTGCTATCCAGCTCTCTGAACATTGCTCGGACATTCAACAGATAGTGGACCGGATAAGCTTTACGTTTGCTTTAGTATTTCATTTTTATCATAAAAATATTAGGCTTTCATTAGTTTCATTTTTTTAATACTATATAATTCATTATTATATTACATTATGTAAACCTTAGGTTTGCATTAGTTTTAGGATTCCTCTGGATTTCTTTTTTGCATCAGTGTAGATTTAACTCGTTATCACCTTTTCAGTGTTGAATTCCTGTAAAACAGCATAATAGGCTACGCTTTGCGCCCCGTGTGGCTAATTTTCTAAGCTTGCGTACGTCGTAAACTGCTTAAAATAATCATCATCATCATCATCTTCATCATAATTATAATCATAATAATAATGATTTTCTTGCCCAGGCGGAATATCCTTATTTATCGGCTGAAAATAGTATTGTATTTTTCTTCAAAAAGAAAGAATTTATTATAATAATAATTTTTACGGCTTAGTTCCTTCCTTTTCTTCGGGCTGTACACTGTACATACGTATTACATGTATTGTTCATGAAAGTCATTGATTGAACATTTGGCTATAGCTAGTCCAGGTATTTTTCGTTTTGTTAGCTAGTTTTGCCGTTTAGAGAAATGTGTACTTTTTACCCGGTTAAGTTGTATTGTAATTACAGATTTTCAACACAAGTTATATCCTTTTCAAAAGGCTCAACCTCCGGTTGAAGATATTCTTTAAAACCTCGATTCTTATAAAAGACCGTGAACTGCCGCTGGGCTTAACAAAGTCAAACTGTGTTCTGCGCGAGGGTGTGTTGTCAGTTCTTCCATTAAAAGTATTATATGCAGTGGCTCTTTAGTATAAAGAAAAAACCCTGATTAAAGAAACTTTACATGTACATAAAATTTGATATTTTGTTACAAATATCTTTCAAAACGAGAGCAATCACCTTCACCCTTCGCTGCTCGCAAGTCTGAAATGCATTCTTCATTCTGTCTTATACAGAGAAGTAACATACTGAATCTATGATTGTTAATTTTAGGCCCAGAAGCAATTCCGTCTCCTAAGGTAAGTAGTTTTAACATTTTTTTTCTCTAAACTAGCTGTAATTGTCATACTGATGCCGACTCAACAAAATATTAATATGCATGCTACAAAAAGGGTTGTTGTTTTTTTTTTCAAAATAGCTCCATAATTACTGTTTTCGTTGTTGTGGTTGTTGCTGCTGCTTTTGTTGTAGTTGCTTCTTTATTTTTCTTTGTTTTATTAGGTATTTCGATCGCTTGGCATCTTTTAAAAATAAACAGAACAAATGGACGTGAAAATTAGGGCAATAAACGTTTCTACCTTTAAAACGTACAAAAAATATAATTCGTATATCCTTTTAATGAATTGACAATTTATTTCTTTATATTTTTGGCCTGTAGATCTATTTTATAGATCCGATGTGTTGTACATTCTGCATTGCCTTGTCCATGTTTCTAAGGTTGGTTTTGTCCATCCTACACTTTCTTTGCCCTCCGGGAGACACGTGATATGGTGTGATTTGCTGGATGTTGGAGTTCAATGAGGGTCTATTTTCTTAGCAGAGCTTCTGGCTATCTATCTATCTATTCATCTATCTATCTATCTATCTATCTATCTATCTATCTATCTATCTATCTATCTATCTATCTATCTATCTATCTATCTATCTATCTATCTATCTATCTATCTATCTATCTATCTATCTATCTATCTATCTATCTATCTATCTATCTATCTATCTATCTATCTATCTATCTATCTATCTATCTATCTATCTATCTATCTATCTATCTATCTATCTATCTATCTATCTATCTATCTATCTATCTATCTATCTATCTATCTATCTATCTATCTATCTATCTATCTATCTATCTATCTATCTATCTATCTATCTATCTATCTATCTATCTATCTATCTATCTATCTATCTATCTATCTATCTATCTATCTATCTATCTATCTATCTATCTATCTATCTATCTATCTATCTATCTATCTATCTATCTATCTATCTATCTATCTATCTATCTATCTATCTATCTATCTATCTATCTATCTATCTATCTATCTATCTATCTATCTATCTATCTATCTATCTATCTATCTATCTATCTATCTATCTATCTATCTATCTATCTATCTATCTATCTATCTATCTATCTATCTATCTATCTATCTATCTATCTATCTATCTATCTATCTATCTATCTATCTATCTATCTATCTATCTATCTATCTATCTATCTATCTATCTATCTATCTATCTATCTATCTATCTATCTATCTATCTATCTATCTATCTATCTATCTATCTATCTATCTATCTATCTATCTATCTATCTATCTATCTATCTATCTATCTATCTATCTATCTATCTATCTATCTATCTATCTATCTATCTATCTATCTATCTATCTATCTATCTATCTATCTATCTATCTATCTATCTATCTATCTATCTATCTATCTATCTATCTATCTATCTATCTATCTATCTATCTATCTATCTATCTATCTATCTATCTATCTATCTATCTATCTATCTATCTATCTATCTATCTATCTATCTATCTATCTATCTATCTATCTATCTATCTATCTATCTATCTATCTATCTATCTACCCCGGGTTATTACCTCTCTCTGTCTGTTATTTCTTAACGATGCAAATTGTAACGCTGCTTTTCTTTTACAAAAACAAAACCCTCCAGATCCAAGCCAATGACAGCGCTCCCGAGGTAAACACCACATCAGGTACAATTGTTGGAAAGCTGGAGACGCTACCAAATGGCAAAACCGTGTATGAATATCTTGGTATCCCGTATGCTGAAGCTCCGGTTAAAGAATACAGATGGGCAGCTCCAAGACGCCCAAAAAATTGGACAGAAACCAAAGAAACGAAAGAGTTTGGAGCGGCGTGTCCACAACCGGAGTTCAATATACCTAACTTGAACAGGGAAAAAAGAAACGGTAAGATGAATAAAGTTTTTTAGTATTCGAATGTCATTGGAAGTGTGTCAAGGCAGTTCTCAAAGGCGATTGCTTTCCATCCATAAGTTCAACAAGCTCTGCTTTAAGAATACTGATCTAGAAGCAAGAGAAACTAGGAGATTTAGCTAACTAAAGCTTGCAAGAGGAGGGTCCTTGTTTAACGTTAATTTTGATTTATTCTTTTACTCTCACAGAAAACGAAAATTGTCTTTTCTTGAATGTGTTTGTGCCAAATAATTCAAAAGGCAAGATGGCGGTGATGGTGTGGATTCATGGCGGTGGCTTCGCCAGCCGTTCCTCTCCTAAATACCGTGGCTTTTCTCTTGGTTCCTCTACTGAATATCCAGCTCACGTTTTAGCAGGCTATAATGACGTCATTGTCGTGACATTCAACTACAGGCTAGGAATTCTGGGATTCTTGAACATTCCTGAGAAGGACCAAAAGGGAAATTATGGCATGTTGGATCAGGTAACAGAGAGAAATGTTACTTAAAATCGTCAGGCCTTGTAACCCCACACTAATAGAGAACGTTTGAAAAGGCAAGGCAAAGGGTCTGGGAGAGAGGTGAAAAATCAGCTGCCCTTTCTCATTGTTTTTTTTATTTTTTTTTTTTTTAATTATTAGTTTACTTAATGAATTATTTTTGCTTGATAATGACGTCCAAGAACGTCGAAACCTCGTATATTTTTTATTTTTTAAAAATTTCTTAGATGTTTTAAGAAAAGTTTATCGCATTTTTTTTTTTTTTAATAGCTGTGTTTTAAAAAGTCGCTTCTTTTTAATTATTTTACTTAATGGTCACCTTATTTACAATATACTTTACTCAGTTTTCCCCTCAACCTTGAAGACTGTGACTCCAAGCAAAAATTATTGATTCCTCATGCCAAAAAATATTCCAGCACTGCAACACCACCGTGCTCCCCTCGGCCTTTCCCTAATCAGGTTAACCTGGTGTAGATCTAAATCCAATAACAAATTTACGCAATACGTCATATTTCTAATTTTCTTTTTATCCTTGCCTCTTGGTAAAATTAATAATCGTATAATTCATAAATGCCCTCCTACTCCCTAGCAATTTTTATCAAAAGCAATCAACTTCACTCCTTGTAATTTGATTTCTCTCTACAGATTGAGGCATTGAGGTGGGTTCAAGCCAATATTGCCCGTTTTGGAGGTGATCCCAAACACGTGACTGTGTTTGGTGAAGGTACAGGAGCAACAAGTGTCGCCTTACATTTAATCTCGCCTAAATCAAAAGATCTGTTCCAAAGGGCCATCATGCAAAGTGGTGCCGCGTCAACTCCCTACCTACCAAGAAAGGCATCAAACGAGTCAGTACAAAAGCTAGCTGCTGCTGCAAACTGCTCTTTTGACGACAACCTCATCACCTGTCTTCGTAATAAAAGTGCTGAGGAAATCATGTCTTTGCAATCTAATATCCCTACCAAAGCCCTGATGGAACTCAGCAACCCAGTTATTGATGGTGATTTCATAGTAGACTCGCCTCAGAAGCTGTATCAAAAGAAAACATATTTTCATAATGTTCAAATCATGGCTGGATTTACAACCCACGAGTCATCCCTAGACATCTTTCTGAGGCTGGGAAATGCAAGCCAAGTCTCAAAAGAAGAGTTTAAAAATGTGACAGGAACACTCTTGGAAGGACTCACACAAAACAAAATCGTGGAGCAGCTGGTTCAGTACCAGTACGCAGGTGATTCTGACACAACAGCAAGAGACAGGATGATTGACTTTCAGAGTGACTTTATGACGGTGGCACCAATGCTTTTTGAGGCAAAGGCTTTAAGGAAGGTAATTTACAAAAAAAACACACACACAAAACTTGTTATGAGCACGGGGGTTACTCATCAAAGCGGCCTTTGACGGGAGGCTCTGCCCGAAAGGGGAGTTTTTTTGTTGTTTTCAGGCTTCCAGAATATAAAAAGGTAGGGGGTTCACTAGCAGAAGTATATGAAACAGTACAGAAATCTGTCATTTCGATCTAAAAAAAAGGACCTGAAAGTGCTTAGAGACGCATTTTGTGGCTATGAAAGAGACACGAAAGCTGCCTGGTTTAGTGATTTACTCACACTACTAAAAGGACACTGTGCATTCACAGGTTGGGAGTTAAATGGGATAAAGTGATCAAAAGTAGGTATGTAAATGGGATACCATTTGTCAGTAACGGGTATACGAAAGGGGTATCTTTTCTATCAAAAGACTATATAAAATGGTACTCGGGGGTTGGACCCCCTGGTGGAGCCTCTCCGTATAAAATTAATTTCACCCATTCACCGCTTTTTAACACTAGGTTAATCAACAAGTAGGAAAATGCAAAATGTCCGACTACATCATTAATCAGCCCTTATTTGGTCCTGCCAAGATGTACTCAACCATGCGGGGCACTAACTGGCTCTAATAAATGTTTTTTCTAACTTCACTTTCCCTAGGCTAAAAAACAAGTTTATTTTTACGTATTTGAGCATCGTCCGGATTTTTCGGAACTTCCCGAGTGGGCTGGCGCATTTCACGGAGCTGACATTGGTTTTGTGTTTGGAGCACCTTTCGCGAATATTTCATCGCTGATGGAATTTTTCATACCCAAATATTCTGAAATTGAGAAGGGGCTGAGCTTGTACATCATGAGACTGTGGACTGACTTTGCTAAGTTTGGGTAAGATCTAAGACCAAGTACTACAGTAAACACCCGCTAATAAGAAACTACCTTTTTGGGAGTCTGGCAAAATAGTATTTTGGGTACTTAAAGTGGCAATTTAGGCTAAGTAGGTTCATAATCAGGTTCTATGGAAGAGATAATAGATTTTTCACTAGCAAAAAAATATAGAAACTTTTTATTTATTCACACGATTGTACTATTATAACCCTAACAGAACTGATTGCAGAATTTACGTATTCAGTAGTACAGTGTGTTTTTGTTATACTTATAAATTTACAACTAAAAGTTATATCCCTTTGTCATGTTATAAATTATATTTTATAATTTAACGGTAAGCCACATGAGAACCTGCTTGACCTTGCTTGTCTAAACAGGTTGTTGTATTTTGGGGTTTTAAAGTAGCAAATTTCGGCTAGAGGGTTCTTAATCCACATGTTCTTATGAATTAGCGGGTGTTTACTGTAATTAAAGAGGGAGGGTTAAACCATACGCTATGCGACTTGATAGCTTTCAAGAATAATACATGGATAGATAGATAGACATTGTTATTTAACCATGGTCAGGTATTATCGGCTACAGGCGCTGGTTTACACAAAAGCCGTGCATTAAAATATGTAAATATCCATCAGAGTTCTTAGTTTTTAAATGTGAAAAAACTGTAATAAATAATAGACAGCAAAACTGCGAGCGCTTTTACGCTTTAAAAAGTGCAGTCCTGCAGGGAAGAGAGTGCCAACCATTTTGCCTTTTTTGTTTTGTTTTTTATTATTATTATTATTATTATTATTATTATTATTATTATTATTATTATCATTATTATTATTTTGCCAATGATCGTAAAATCTTAGTTACCATCAAGCTCCTCATTATCTGATTTTGCTTCGTTTTCAGGGATCCTAATGGCCCCGATTCTCCTGTAACGTGGCCAAAGTTCACCAAAGTAAACCGATCCTACCTGGCCCTTGACGTGAAGCCCAAGGAAAAACAGAAGTATAGGGCAAAAGAATTGAAATTTTGGAATAGCCTTATCCCAAAGGTTATAAGACAAACTAAGGGATAAAAAGGGTAACTTTGTTCTGGAGCAGCCAAGCAGCCAGTCTCTAGTAGAAGATTGTAAAACAAATTATTTCCTGTAAAAACATAGTAAAACTTGACTGAACTTTGTAATATGAAGTTAAGCCACCCGAAAGTTAGTCATCATTATAACTGTAAGATTTAGCTCCTGCTAAACATCGATTTTTGTATTTGAGATACTTCCTAGCAAAATCGACACCTTCAAGACTGAATCATTTTACTTACAAAAAAAAACTAAAAACAACAATAGAAATGTTAAAAAACAGGATTTTATTTTTTTAAAATGCGGAATATAGTTGTCATTTCCTGTACTTTATACTCCCAAAGTTGTAAAATAATTTAATTCATAAAATGGTAGTTTAAATGGAGACCTGTAATTTTTATTGTTCTCGGAAATAATCACAGTATGTTTAACAAAATTGTTTTGTCTTTAGTTAATATTGCTTATGTACCTACAAAATTGAGCTTAAATATTAAACAACAACAAGGAGTCAACAAAGGTCCTGAGGGATAATGACCATGAAAATAAGTCAAACAAACCATTCCGAGTCGTTGACGTGGTTTAATGAAAAAATCAGAGAAAACAGTATATAGACTGAGAGAGAGCATGACAGTAGGATAGCAGCAATTCCGGCGTGAGAATACCCCATATCATGAGCTTCATAATTATGCTCTTTCAATTGATGGAATTTGATTTTCAACAACCTGCAACCATGCAGCTGACAATGTATCTGTGTACAATGGAGAAGGTTTCTTTCCTCGGCAAATCTTTAGCGGGGAACTTGAAACAAGTACCATCTTAGAAATTTAATTTATTAAATTCCTCTTTCGATTAACAAATAGAAACTACTTCCTAGTTCCTGGTGGATCACTAAGAAACACCTTTAAGGGTCCGTTTAAGCAAGGCAAACATTCTCTGAACAAAACCATCTAAGTTATACGTGAGAGGAGGATTTTTAAAACCTGATCCTGCACATGTGTTATGAGGGAAATTAACTTGAAAAATTACACCCCATTGAATTCTCTGTTTACTTTTCGCGATTCAGCAACTGAACTTTGACGGACTTGCAACAGCGCCCGTTTGGTTTCAAATGTACGCATGCGAGTGGGAACTTAAGCGAAGGCATTTTTGAGCGACCCACGTCAACCGGAAATGGACTTTTTGCGTTAATGGCAAGTGGTTTTGCTAAAAGTTTCGGGCAGGTCGTTTTTACTAAGTTAAAGATACTAAGCGATACAAATTTAGTAGCGTCAATGTATAATAAAAAGGAAAAGGCATCACTTCCGGTTGACGTGCGTCTCTCAAAAACGTCTTTGCTTAAAGGGACTGGTTCACGATAATGCGCATGCGCGCCGTTTGTCTCTTCAGAATAAATTTGTTGGGTCAACACTAAATTCGAAATCGCCATTACCGGTACAATCATTGAAAATCCTTCGTTTTATTCGGACATCCGTCGCTTTGGCTGGTCTAGTTATACTTCGGTGGTGGTGATTAACGTGTGGTTGTGTCGTTTGACTGGTTACGTTTTAAGAAGACGTAAAAAATAATGTTTTG